>KE151142.1:565255-578212 GCA_000411095.1 Aethionema arabicum
ATTCCACTGCTCACATTCTCATGATTTGCTACATCTTCTTTTCTCCTCTTGCAGTATATCATCGTTGCTGCAATGACTATATTGTATATGAATGAATGTGTTAAGAAGAAACTAGAAAGTGTCTAGAACTTCCTAATTTTGATAATCATATTCATGCTTATGGACTTCACAGAGAGCTTTCTTCAGCTCTTAATCCTCAAGTCATTGAGTAGTGAGTTCTGCTTTGATATCTTTTTTTTTTTTTTTATCAAATGTTTTGATATTTGTTTAGATAATAATAATTTATCATGTTGTAGTTAAATTTCTTTTTTAATAAAAAAGTTTTAATCCAGTGGAATAATATCCCAGAATCTTTATCCCAATTTCCCCAATCTTCAAAAAGACATACGACGATTTCCCACAATAGCTTTGGACCTTCCAAAAAAACATAAAAGGGTACCTGAATTTTGAGCCAAGAAGCAACACATGATGAGGCAATTAGATCTGAAGGCGTTTGAGCCTTAACGTCATTAACTTGAGGCTCTGATGCGTCCAAGGGAGATGGGTTATGATGTTGATCTGTGCTACCATTTACATGCCCGTATAATGTTTTACCGTAGAGCAGGTGTAATGGCTGAGATGTTTGCCGATTGAGTCTAAAGCTTCCTGGATTGTTTGGCTTGCATCTTCTCCATCCTTAACTGATGATCCTGGAAGCAACACGATATATAGTTTACTTATTTAGGCACCATGGTTTAAATTATAAGAAAAACCACAAAAATTGAGCAATGGGGACCTTAGATTACAGTGAGAATGGAATTTGTATAGCATTTGAATTATACCATAACTAACTCAACCCCCAAATCATCAAACAGAACATTGCATTTGTTATGATCAACAGTGAGAATTTTTCCATCATGAACCTCTCAAACGAGTTTTAGATGAATGGCAATGACTCTATTCCCAACTGATAAAAGCCGAGCCAAATCTGAAGGAAGACCTTCCCTAGCACCTGTGTGAAGAATCTCCAGGGTCTTCCGGTCTTCAGCAGTTCCCACACTTCATCTGTATTAAAAACTTGAGCTTCGACCAATCCAGGGACTTCTTGTGTCCCGTCTGCTGATTGTTTGACCTCCAACCTTCATCAAAACAGCACGGAATATTAATTTGACTTTTACTGGACTCAGAGGAACAGGAGTTCCCTTGTCTTATTCTGGGTCATGCTGTTCACAAGGAGGAGACTTAACCTACTTTTTAGGGGGCTGGTTAGTGTTCTCCACCAAGAGGTCCCTTATCTTCTCATTATAGACCTCCAACATGCTAACAGATATATCAAACTTCGCCAGATGACTTCTCGTTTTTAACGAGCGAAACAATTCTTCCAAGGTCTTGTAGTTTACTCCTCTATTTTCAGGCGTACCCTCCATGGTAAATGTCTTGCCAGTCCCGGTTTGCCCATAGGAAAATATACAGACATTATAACCATCTAGTACAGAACTAACTATAGGTTTTGTCTCTGCAAAAACAGTATCTGCATAGAAGAAAAGACCCGACTCATTTCAATCCTGCTATATCCAATGACCACAGGTATAACAAATAAATTCATAGGTTACAGAATAATGTACCTTGGCATCCTCAGGCTGAAATACATGATCAAACTTGAAATGCTTCTTGGTGGAATCTGTTGATTGTATCTGGAGCTCATTTTCCTGGGTAGGATCAAACTCGACTACAGAACCAGCACCATTTTCTATTTCAGTCTGGTTTAGAGGCCTGCATCGACAGAAGACTCTGATGTTCCCTTTTAGTACGATCACTTCATTGTATAAGCGTTTCCTTTCTGATGATTCTTGCAAGTATTGTTTTCTTAGAGTTCCAAGCTCAGTAGCTGACATTCAACAGATTGACACATTTTAATTACAATTGAATGATGTGAATCAACAAGATATGTACCGAGTAAGTCTAAGATACTGACACAAAAGCTGGAGAGCGTTTGACATTTCAATATCTGCAACAGAGCAGTTTTTTTATCTCTTTCACCTGGTTGGATACTGATACATGCTCTTCTTTCAAAGCCTATAGAAAAGAGTGGCAAGAGTAAATATGAAGAATATATCAACGGATGGCAGGTATCAAACAGATATCATATCATATTTAGACGAAACTTTCAAGCTTCTTCTTTTCACTATTGCATTCCATGGACTAAATGATGATAGAGACTAGAGAGGATCAAGAAAGTAGTACCTTAATAATACTGTTGCTTAAGTATAAAATTTTCTGCCAAATTGGAAGCGTTGGCCCGCTGCCACGAGAGATTTCTTGGTTTCCACTTGTGAAAGTATCTTCATTATCTAGAAGATAAGTTTACAATTGAAGCGAGAGAAAGCTCAGTTTCGTGTGATTTCTCGATTAAGTTTACAATTGAAGCCTTAAAACTCGAAGTAGACGCTTACCAGCCTCTGAATCAAGGTTCTTAGCCGAAAAGTCCAATTCAGCTCATATGTCTAAGGCTCTGTGCAATGGTATGAAGAATATCGACACAGCTAAAAATTTGGGATTGAAATCTGGCTTTAGTACCTGGTATGCCTGAATTATGCGACGGATCATAACATCTGAGTTGTTTCCCTCACTGTTTACATCAGGATGGTATTGCTTCACCTTTACAAGCACAAAGCAGTCAACAGAATGAGACATAAATATAAAAAACTCAGGCAACGAGGTGGGGGAGAAGAAGAAACTACAAGTTAAGCGGAGTGAGAAACAACTTAGAACACATTTACAGACACAATAAAGTTGATTACTTTGTGGAAAGAAAAGTACAAAATTTGTGTTCCTGGATGCATACTTTGGCACGAAACGCAGCCTTTAGCTCGGAAGATGAACAGCTTGGCTCCACACCGAGAATAAAGTACGGTGATGAGCTTGAGAGCGGATCTTCTTCGGTTCTATCTCTGCAACTTGGTGCTAATAATCGGGAAGGTGGGTTTCTTGAATTGGAGAAGAAAGAGGTTTTAGAAATCATAAGAAGTCTAGGTATTGAAGCAGGTACACGAAGACATGCCATTGTCTCTCTCCCCTAAGCTTGTATGTTGAAGCGTTAACTGATGACCAGCCAAATACCCATAGGGACCACCGAAGACAGATACAAAGAGAAAAGACAGTAAGCCTCTGATTCAGCTAGAGTGTCTTCCCAGAATCTCTGAAGAATACAACTACACTATCACAGACGCCATTGGATTTCTAGAATCTTGATTACGAACTGAGACAGCTGTGACCTTATTGTCTTCCTCTGTATAAAAGAGACTAGACCTCTTATCAGGTCTGTAACCTTCGTCTACAATGGCAGGAAACAATTCAGACAGAATATCATATATAGCCTCTGCTTGTGGATGCAATTGATCCTCAACAACAAAGCTATGTATTTTATTCTCGATTTCAATCCAACTTCTGCCTGTTTCTTTAGCCACTCCCATTGATTTCATTCTCTTGATAGTTTTCGCCCTCTCCTTCCATTTTCTTTTTGGCATTCTTCTAAAGACGCTGAGTGAATCAGTAACGGTCGTGTGTTGTTCCAGAGCCATTCCCGAGTAGAACCTTCTAGTAACGGTGATACCTGCAAGGAAACATCACTAGGTTTAAACACCAGCAGTTGTATTTCCTCTATTCATGGGGTGCTGATCTGCATTTATTTTGGAGTATATGCAGCCCTTATGGGGCTCAGACTCATCTAGTTGTGTTCGGAGAAGAAAATGGCGAGACAAGGACTAACCTTCTCCCAAACTTCGGCGTGGTAACTATTGAGCCAGTCAATTTCAGCTTCAGAGAGCAAAGAATGATCAAGCATTTGGTCTGCAAGGTTTGGTTAAAAGAGTGTGTGAGGTCTCAAAAGGATGCAAGTTAGATCAAGAGACAACCCATTTATAAGTGAAGTTATTCACTCATACCTGAATGGGAAAAAATGTTAACTTCTCAAATCCAAGGTATGTGGCTCCACCAAATCGATTTGGGGTTTCGGCTTCTTTCACATGGAGAAGATTCTGCAAATGAAAACCATATAAGGCATTGCACACACTTACAGTCTCACAAATCTTATAGAGATTTTGTCATGAGCTGGTGACCAAGCCGTTACCTCAATTCGGATTCCAAAAGCATGGTCCTCATAGTACCCAGGTTCATTGCTAACTATCATGCCTTTCTGAAGAGGAGTCATGTTTCCATATCAAAAGTTAATACTTTGAGGGCCCTCATGCACATTGAGTGCAGCACCTACGCCATTTCCCGTCCCTGTTTACACAAACAAAATATTAGATGAATATGAGTTCCAGTTGGTTCACCAGATAGATTCTTTGTTCTCTGAAGAAAGGTCAATAGGTAGAATAGAGTACCATGGCGATAGTCAAGTCCGATTTTCCATAGAGAAGAGCGTGCAAACCCATCCAATACAAAACCAGGAGTACCTTCTGGGAACACGGCTTGATCAAGAGCTATATGACCCTACAACCAAAAATAAGTAGAAGGTTCACTAAAATGTACTGTTCTGGTAATCAATTGTTATCGGAAAAGAAGAGCCAACCCCTACCTGCAAAACTCGGGTGAAACAGTCTTTTTCCCGAGCAGAAGGTTCACTAAAATGTACTGTTCTGGTAAATGTCTGTTTTCCCATCGACATATTGGGCTCCACTATCTAGCAAGAAAAGTTTTTGAGGGTCTACACGACTGCAACTATCTGGCTCTGGTTTAAAATGTATAATCGCACCATTTGCTCCAGAACCTGCAGAAGCAATTTGAGGAAAGGAATGCATATCCCTCATTGAATGTATATGGCTTCCATATTATCAACTCTATTATAATCGAGAAGCAAGCTCGAGCGGCAAGCTCCAGCAGCAAGGATGAGAATAACCTTACCACTAATTGTGTCGAAGCTTGTATATGTAAAACCATCTTGCATTGAACGGAACTCAAGGAGCCGGTCAGCCACATCTACCTCTGTTAGGTTCACATTTTTGTGCACTTCCTCTTCCAGCCAAGCCCAGAAATGAGCTAGAGCAGCAGCGTCCCTGCGTAAAATGTGTTGTCAGCCAAAGACATTAAGCATTATTAAATATAATAAGAAACAAAAATTATCAGAGAGGAAACTTGTATCCTCTAACCACGGTTAGATGAGGAAAAGATGATTTCTTACCTCATGTGAGCATTCTTCATTCCTTGTAATTCAGCGTCATTTTTAATGGCCTTAGCCACGAAATAGGAGACTGCCTGTAAATCCCCGAGGGTTTCGCAGGGTACCCACAGAAGTGATCCGCGAACTTTGTCTTAACTTTGTCTTGGCTTACAGACTTTCTTGAATATCTCTCACACGCAGATTTGTAAGTGCTAATGATAGCTACATTGAGGGTTGATGGATCCATCAAGAGCTGAGCTCCTCACGCTGCCAAACTGAGAAACTCAGAATGAGGTAGAGTACCATGGTAAACAAAGCGGGAAGTAAAATTCCTTTTTCTGAAGCTTCTGATGGATACGGGCAGTCAAAATTATACCTTTCTATATCTGAAAGAATGGAATCGTAAGGTCTGAGTTCAATCCCTGCAGTTTTCTAAAGCTTCCTGGATTGTTTGCCGATTGAGTCTACAGCTTCCTGGATTGTTTTGGTTGCATCTTGTCCATCCTTAACTGATGATCCTGGAAGCAACACGATATAGTTTACTTATTTAGGCACCATGGTTTAAATTATAAGAAAAACCACAAAATTGAGCAATGGGGACCTTAGATTACAGTGAGAATAGAATTTGTATAGCATTTGAATTATACCATAACTAACTCAACCCCCAAATCATCAAACAGAACATTGCATTTCTTATGATCAACAGTGGGAATTTTTCCATCATGAACCTCTCATACGTGTTTTAGGATGAATGGTAATGACTCTACTCCCAACTGATAAAAGCTGAGTCAAATCTGTAGGAATCCCTTCCCTTGCATCTGTGTGAAGAATCTCCGGGGTCTTCCAAGAGAACTGCAAGTACAGAAAGAGCAACCCTTTAGAACTTTCAATATCTCTAGGTGCATTTCCACTAACACAACTTTGACCTAACCTTTTAATGACACTCCATTCAAAATCAGCAAGCCTTGGAATGTGGCCAAGTCCCACATGATGTAGGTAATCCACAGAATCCGGTTTTGCAAACCAGGGATGGTCGATAGCACTATAAAACAATTCATATATGCACACCATCTACGTGCCACGGGATACATCAAACAGGTAGAAAGCTTATCCTGGAATAGGAGTAAGCAAATAAATATACCAGAATTTGGATGCACGTAAGAGCATTGAAGTTAGAGGCTCTACCTTTAATAACAGCTCTTGTGCCGAAAGAGATTTGGAACTACGTGAATCGTTATGTTCAGAGAATTTAGCCCTTTCTTTTAAGCTTTTCTTCAGACTCATCTTCTGCCTGTTAGGAGGTTTCTGCGGTAAACTGGCTGGCACAGAACCAGAAACCTGTAGAGGCGGCACTACTACACCCATGGCCGGTCTTTTCTTATCGCTTGCTGAAACACATTCCAACTCTCCCACCAGGAGCCAGAACATCAGCTAAAGAAAAAAGGAGGGATACAATTTATAAGGTGTGACAACGGCTTACAGGATCAATACCAACTCTCCCACCAGGAGCCAGAACATCAGCTACCCATTCACTCGCTGTGGGGACTCCTGGATTACCAGCACGCATGAGAATCCAGTCAGAGCTTAATTGCTTCTCCGCCTTTGGCACAACAATTACAACAGATGTAGTCAGAATCCATAAGTGTCCATTCAAGTGTAGATGGAAATAAACTTCAGAACGATGAGTATAATAACACCTGAAGAAAATAACGTCCATCTGTCCATAGAGCTGCCTTATCCTTGGTGACTACAGCAGTACCAGCACTTCCAGTAAACCCTGATATATAACTCCTCCTACCATAGCACTCTGCAATGAACTCGCTCTAGCACAATATGAAAAGTCAATAAAGTGATTAGAAACAAATAATCAGATCCCAAAATAGAGGCGACAAAAGTTTTCAATTGAACAATCATTAAAAAATGCAAACTTTCACATCTTACAAAACCAACAAGAAACGCCATTCGAATACCAAAACGTTCTCGCCAAATTCACATCATAACTTACAGCAGTACGTCAAAAAAATAAACCATAGTTAAAACTTAGAATCTGCAGGGCAAAAAACCTGATGCGCATCCTGCGAAGGTATGATATAAGCATCGATTCCAACACCCGGCTCAGAAAACAACCGCCGAAGCGCCCTAAGCTTCTCATCTACAACTAATTTCGTACTCTTTTGAGCCCTACGAATCTCTTTCGAAGGCTTTGCAGTGAAGGAGGAAGAACTGCTGCTACTAGCATGACACCGTAAACCGAGAAGAGGATTATACGATAATCTCCGGCGGATCAAAGGTAGCGAAGTGAAACTACGGAGAAACGGAGAGTAAGAGTAACGGGAGGTGTATACAACCAGCCGATTCAGAGACGGCGACGAAAGAGTAAGAGGAATCATCGCCCGGAGATGGCACCAAATATCACACCAGACGAGAAACTCAAGTTCCACTGCGTGTGAAATGTGAATACGGATAAATGTACAAAAGTAGTAAAAATTGCAAAATAGTCCCCCAAATTATCAATAGCTCTGTAATCTTTCGAGATCCTATCAAACTCTGTTTCTACTCCTTTGTTCACCATCTGCATTGAATTGCCATAGTCAAACACTTGAATACATAGTCCAGATGAACTCCACTCCCATGTACGGAGGCTCCAGATCTGTAAGGTTAGTCAATGTCGCCATTTCATGCCAATTCGCAAAGTATTAGGAAGATGGAAAATCTCCAGTGAATTCATTGTTTGATCAGAGGATGAATACATGTAATGACGGTAAAGATCCTCACCAAAACGGAAACTCGACCTTGAATTTGTTACTTTTTCACATTCAAAAACTCAATAGCTATGCAATTTATCAATATGTTCTTGGAACAAGATTCACTTTTATTTATATACAGAGCAAATCAAATACCTAAACTTCTAGTACAATTCCAATTCCTAATTCTTGGCGGATCTGGGTAAAGTTCTTGTGTTGTGCCATAGCCATTGCTGAGTAGAACCCTCTACTATTTTAACTCTTGATTCTTGGCGGATCTGGGTAAAGGTCTTGTGTTGTGCCATAGCCATTTCTGAGTAGAACCCTCTACAAAAGGTGATACCTGCAAGAAAACATCAATAGGTTAAGAGGTCTAAAAAAACTGCAAATCAGAGCAAGATTACAAACACTTACCTTTTCCCAGACTTTAGCTTGGTAGCCATTAATGTAGTCAATTTCCGGATTAGAGAGCCGAGAAAGATTGACCATTTTGGTCTGTTAGGTCAAAAAGAAGAAAATTTTATGAGAAAAATGAAGATAGAGTAGCAAAATCAAATATTTCTAAAAGATAAAGGATTACTTGAATGGGGAAGAAGGGGTCTGTCACTTCTTTCGCTTCTTTCACATAGAGCTGCAAAAGTTTTGTATAATCTTCCATGGCAGACTGTTCGGAAATTGGACATTTCAAATTCTGACGATTCTTCTGCATACACACCCAATTAGAATTCAGATTGGGAAATCTAGAGCAACACATTTTCACTAAGTAGATTCAGCAATCTAACCCTTACCCTGGGGGAGAAATCTTGCGGCTGCTGCTGTAATGCCATGAACAAGAAAAGTAAGATTGTAAACAGATTCATAAAGGTTAGAATGCACCCTTGACAAATTGTTTTTGCGAGTCCAGGCTTGCGGCGGTGTCTTCTTGCCATTGCTGTTGAGTATCTTTCTTTCAAAAAGAGTCAAATGGATATAACAAGAAGAATAAGAATCGGTGGTTTCTGCAAAACAGAACAATCAAATACAATGTTATATATACACGAAGTTAATTAATATTTTTGTTTTAATTAATAATAATTTAATTAATTATTGCCGTTGGGTAACTTTTATTTATTTATTATTTTTTTTTTTTTAAATTAAAAAATCGTTATGGAGGTTAGGTAGTGGTTACTAGATTTTATAACTCACTTAACAGAATTGTATCCGTTAAGGTTTTTTCCAGAGATATTGGTTATAACTTATATAAATTATATAAACATTGAAAATATATGTAAAACTAATCATGTAATATAGATATTAAAAAATGTTTAATAACAGTGACTATCCAAAAAAATAATAAATAACCACAACAATTATAATATATTATGCAGAATGTAAACACACTAATTTTCCCAATTATTTTTTTTTGTAATAGATAAATTCATTTTTGTTAAAATAAGTAATTTAGTTAAATAAACGAATCTTAAAAGCAAGAAACACAACGAATCTATAGGAAGAGTTTCACTCAAAACTTTCTATTTCTTTTAAATTAATTATTTTTAAAAAAAATAATTTTTAAATCCTTAAATTATTATCTTTTAATTAAGAAAGAAAGTTAAAAGAATAATTGATTAATTATCTAAACAAATATAAAAACATTTGCCAAATTTAACTAGCAGAACATCTACTTCTCCACTATCTAGTCTGTAAGAGAATTAATCTCAATTAAAAAAAAAGGGTTTTCAGAGCTAGAAGAACAATACGAATAATATATATATTTTTTAATCAATATGAATAATATTATTAACAAATTAATATTATAATGTTAATTCCAAGTTTAATAATCAAGTGTAGAATATTTAATGTTAGGAAACATATTTGTACAAGATTAAATTGCAAGATTAAAATTTTCATTTGATCTTATTTGGTTTATGTACTTCAGCTTTAAGTAAACCTCGTCGTTAATGCTAAATAAATTTTGGTATGCAAAATTTGTTATGATCAAGTTTTATGAAAACATGCAAACACATCAAAATTGTTACTCTTGTTTGAATTCTTTGCAGATTTATCGTTTTAATAGTTTGTTAACTAACGTTTAATTAATATCAGAAATACTCTAAATGGAGTGGAGGGTTATGCTTTCATAAGAGGAGAGAATGAGTCAATTGTTTGTGTTGAAGCCAAATATGTCACATTCAAAGAGTGAACAAAAGATTTGAAAAAACCAATAGAATCTTACGACTTAATTCCAAAGACTTCTCTAGTCAAAGCTAAACGATAAATTAACAAGCGTTTCTTCTTTATAAGCCAGAGCCACTAAAAAGCAAAATTGCTTATTACACAAACTAATTAAACAATGACTGGAAGCCATTGTTACTGTTCTTTCTTCTTCTTCGTTTCTCTATTTCTCCACAGTTTTGTTTCTCCTTCTCTCCAATCTTGTCTCCAAGACCAGAGAAACGCTCTTCTTGAGTTCAGAGATGAGTTTCCCTCTTATGTGTCTGATCAAACTCAGAAATCAACGATCAGTTCTTGGAATAACAACACTGATTGCTGTTCTTGGAAAGGTATTACTTGTGATGATCAATCTGGTCAAGTGATTTCACTTACTCTAACTTCTGTCTTTCTCAACACTTCTTTGAATCCCAACAGTGCTCTTTTCAGACTTCAAAGTCTTCGTAATCTTTCACTTAGTCACTGTAATCTCTTTGGTGAGATTCCTTCTTCTTTAGGAAACCTTTCTCTTCTAACACTTCTTGACCTTTCTACTAATGGTTTCATAGGTAATATCCCAACTTCGTTCATAAATTTCACAAAGCTTTCTCAGTTAAATCTCTCGAAAAATCAATTAACAGGTAGCAATTTCCCTCTTATACTACCGAATTTGCTCAGCTTAACCTCTTTAAACCTTACTTATAACCACTTTAAATTCACACTCCCACCTGACATGAACCGTCTCCAAAACCTGGAGACTGTTTTACTAACTGGAAACTCATTTTCTGGTCCGTTTCCTGTGTTCTTGTTCACCATCCCGGCTTTACTTGTGGTTAATCTAGATGAGAATCAGTTCACTGGGCCTTTAGAGTTTAGCAACAGATCTTTATCTTCTAGACTTCATTCTCTGTACCTTGCTCATAACCAATTCAATGGACCAATCCCTGAATCTTTATCTCAATTTCCCAATCTTCAAATGCTTGAACTTAGCCACAACAATTTCACAGGATCAATCCCTAGATCAATATCAGAGCTACTTAACTTATATTATCTTGGTCTTTTAAACAATAACTTGGAAGGTGAAGTACCAAGTTGTATATGGAGGTTAAAGGCTGTATCACTTGCTCTCAATTCATTCAGCAGTTTTGCAGACTTATCAGAAGCTGAAAACGAAACACGAATTAGTGAAGTGGATCTTAGTTCCAATTCATTCCAAGGACAGTTTCCTATTTGGATGTGTAAGCTAAGATCTTTAAGCATCTTAGATTTGTCTAACAATCTCTTCAATGGCGTAATTCCTTCATGTTTAAGAGGCTCTTCGAATTCCCTTGTACAGCTAATCCTGCGTAACAACAGTTTCAGTGGAAATTTTCCGGAGATATTCATAAATGGCTCATCTTTAAAATCACTTGACGTTAGCCAGAACAAACTTGAAGGAAAACTTCCAAGAACATTGAGAAATTGCAGAGCTATTGAGTTTTTGAATGTGAAAAGCAACAAATTCAAGGACGAGTTTCCATTTTGGTTAGGATCATTGCCATCATTACATGTATTCATCCTCAGATCAAACAAATTCCATGGGACGTTATACAATCAAGAATCATCCATTGGATTTAAGAGTTTAAGAGTCATTGATGTATCAAACAATGAATTCACTGGAGTTTTTCCATCTTCATACTTTGCGAATTGGCATGAAATGGCGACATTGACTAACCTTACAGATCTGGAGCCTCCGTACATGGGAGTGGAGTTCATCTGGACTATGTATTCAAGTGTTGACTATGGCAATTCAATGCAAATGGTGAACAAAGGAGTAGAAAC
Organism: Aethionema arabicum; assembly: GCA_000411095.1. Lineage (NCBI taxonomy): Eukaryota > Viridiplantae > Streptophyta > Magnoliopsida > Brassicales > Brassicaceae > Aethionema > Aethionema arabicum. Next base: position 577,151 of record KE151142.1, read on the forward strand.
AGAGTTTGATAGGATCTTGAAAGATTACAGAGCTATTGATTTCTCTGGAAATAGATTTTATGGACAAATCCCTGAATCCATTGATTTATTGAAGGAATTGCGTCTTCTAAACTTGTCTGGTAATGCATTCACTGGCTATATTCCACAGTCGTTATCAAATTTGACAAATCTTGAGACATTAGACCTGTCTAGGAATCAGCTCTCAGGTCAAATACCTCAAGATCTTGGTAATCTTGCTTTTTTGTCGAACATGAACTTCTCACATAATCATTTAGAAGGTCCAGTGCCACGAGGAACACAGTTTCAAAGCCAAAATTGTTCTTCATTCATGGGTAATTTCAGACTCTACGGTCTTGAAGAAATTTGTGGTGAAATCCTTGTCCCGGATCTTACTTCAGAGCAATCTGAAGAGGAAACAGTGATGAATTGGGTAGCAGCTGCAATAGCTTATGGACCTGGTTTGTTCTGTGGATTGGTGATTGGATTTATCTATACTTCAAAAAAAACATGAATGGTTCGAAGAAAAATTCAGTCGAAACAAGCCTAAGGCAATCATGTAGCCTCTCTGAACAATTTTTGTCTGTAATTTCTATTTTATGCTTTTATCAGTAGTTATATGTGATTTATGATAATTTGGGGGACTATTTTGAAACTTTTACTACTTTTGTACATTTTATCTGTATTCACACGCGAATATACGCAGTGGAACTTGAGTTTCTCGTCTGGTATGATATTTGGTGCTATCTCCGGGCGATGATTCCTCTTACTCTTTCGTCGCCGTCTCTGAATCGGCTGTTTGTATACACCTCCCGTTACTCTTACTCTCCGTTTCTACGTAGTTTCAGTTCGCTACCTTTGATCCGCCGGAGATTATCGTATAATCCTCTTTTCGGTTTACGGTGTCGTGCTAGTAGCAGCAGTTCTTCCTCCTTCACTGCGAAGCCTTCGAAAGATATTCGTAGGGTTCAAAAGAGTACGGAATTAGTTGTAGATGAGAAGCTTAGGGCGCTTCGGCGGCTGTTTTCTGAGCCGGGTGTTGGAATCGATGCTTATATCATACCT
>KE151142.1:581707-638759 GCA_000411095.1 Aethionema arabicum
TCTCTCTTGATCTAACTTTCATCCTTTTGAGACCTCACACACACTCTTTTAACCTAACCTTGCAGTCCAAAATGCTTGATCTTTCTTTGCTCTCTAAAGCTGAAATTGACTGGCTCAATAGTTACCACGCCGAAGTTTGGGAGAAGGTTAGTGCTTGTCTCGCCGTTTTCTTCTCCGAAACACAACTAGATGAATCTGAGCCTCACAAGGGCTGCATATACCTCCACAATAAATGCAGATCAGCACCACATGAATAGAGAAAATACTACTTTGCTTTGCCTCAAAAGTCTTGTATACTGCTGTTGTTTAAACCTAGTGATGGTTCCTTGCAGGTATCACCGTTACTAGAAGGTTCTACAAGGGAATGGCTCTGTAACAACACACGACCGTTACCAACACCATGATCAAATCCGCGAAGAACCAAAGCTTAAATAGTATCACATGCATCGTCTATTTACTGTCTTAGACTCCTGTAAGATCTCTGTTCCTTGAGGATTAGAAACGAATCTGCTCCTGTTGTATGATCATTTGAATGTAAATTACAAACATAAAATGTGATTTATTCCTTATAATTCTACACCAATTCCAAACTTTTCTCGATTGTTATTAATATCAACTATAACTAGAGTCCTCAATATAATTATTTTCTATCAATGTCGCTTCCAAAGTGTAACTTCAGTTTATTTATTTTTGGAGAGATCGATTTTTCCCGTTCCGGTATAATTCAAGTTTGTGGTGGAGAAAAAGAGAAAGGAAGACATTTTCCCTCTCAAACTGCTTCGAAAGTGTTGGACTTTGTAGGATTTTGATGAATGAACTCCAGATGGGTGATTCAGAAGCTGACCTCTCACCTTCCTTTTTCCTTGTCGACGGTATTATCCCCTTCCAAAGTCCTAATCCGGCAGAGCCCACGTTACGAAGTCTCGGCTTTTCTCCTCAACCATGTCGATATGAGCCTTATGTTATCCATCTGCGGGAGAGAAGGCTGGTTTCCTCATTTGGGTCCTTGTTTGCATGCCTCCATTGTCAAGAATCCTGAATTTTTTGAGCCTGTAGATGCTGATATTCACCGGAACGCTCTTGTTGTTTGGAACTCTTTGCTATCTTTGTATGTGAACCGTGGGAAGTTAACTGATGCAGTTAAGGTGTTCGACGAAATGCCCAGTAGAGATATTATCTCGGATAACACCATGTTAAATGGATTGCTGAGGAACGAAGAGACCGAATCTGGTTTTGTTTTGCTTAAAAGAATGGTTGGGTCGGGTGCCTTTGATCAAGCAACCTTGACGATAATTTTATCAGTTTGTGATATACCAGACCTCTATTCCGTGACCAAGATGATTCATGCTTTAGCAATTTTGAGCGGCTATGACAAGGAAATTTCTGTGAGGAATACATTGACCACATCCTACTTTAAATGCGGATGTTCAGTATCTGGGAGACGGATTTTTGATGAGATGGTACAAAGAAATGTCATCACTTGGACGGCTGTGATTTCGGGTCTAGTACAGAATGAGCTACATGAAGATGGTCTAAGATTGTTTAGTATGATGCGTAAGGGATTGGTCCTTCCGAATCAAATAACATATTTGAGTGTTTTAGCTGCTTGTTCAGGCTCTCAGAGAATAATGGAAGGAAGACAGATCCATGCTCTTTTGTGGAAACTTGGGATTGGATCAGAATTGTGCATTGAGAGTGTTCTAATGGATATGTACTCTAAATGTGGAAGTATTGAAGACGCGTTGAAGATTTTTGAGTCAACAGAAGAAGTCGATGAAGTAACCATGACTGTGATATTAGTTGGTTTAGCACAAAATGGATCTGAAGAAGAAGCTATACAGTTTTTCATTAGAATGCTTCAAGCTGGCGTAGAGATTGATGCCAATGTGGTTTCAGCAGTTCTTGGAGTATCGTTTATTGATAATTCATTCGGTCTAGGCAAGCAATTACATTCCTTGGTTATCAAACGAAGCTTCTCAAGAAACCCCTTTGTTAACAATGGACTCATTAACATGTACTCTAAATGCGGAGACCTGACTGATTCACTCAGCGTCTTTAGACGAATGCCAAAAAGAAACTATGTTTCGTGGAACTCGATGATTGCAGCATTTGCTCGTCATGGTCACGGATTAGCTGCCTTGCAACTATTCGAAGAAATGATGACGCATGACGTGAAGCCTACAGATGTTACCTTTCTGTCGTTACTCCATGCTTGCAGCCATGTAGGGTTGATCGATAAAGGGAGAGAACTCTTGAACACAATGCAAGTTGTCCATGGAATTGAACCTAGAACAGAGCATTACGCATGTATCGTTGACATGTTGGGTAGAGCTGGTCTCATGAAAGAAGCAAAGAGTTTTATAGACTCATTGCCCATGAAACCTGACTGTTTAATATGGCAGGCGTTGCTTGGTGCTTGTAGTTTCCATGGTGATACAGAAATAGGGAAATATGCAGCTGAAGAGTTGTTTCGTACCGCCCCTGATAGCTCAGCTGCTCATATTCTGATGGCTAACATATACTCATCCAGAGGAAAATGGAAGGAGAGGGCAAAGACTATCAAGAGAATGAAATCAATGGGAGTGGCTAAAGAAACAGGCATAAGTTGGATTGAAATCGAGAATAAAATACATAGCTTTGTTGTTGAGGATCAATTGCATCCACAAGCAGAGGCTATATACGATATTCTGTCTGAATTGTTTCCTGCCATTGTAGATGAAGGTTACAGACCTGATAAGAGGTCTAGTCTCATTTATACAGAGGAAGACAATAAGGTCACAGCTGTCTCAGTTCGTAATCAAGATTCTAGAAATCCAATGGCGTCTGTGATAATGTAGTTGTATTCTTCAGAGATTCTGGGAAGACACTCTAGCTGAATCAGAGGTTTACTGTCTTTTCTCTTTGTATCTCCCTTCAATGGTCCCCATGGGTATTTGTCTGGTTATCAGTTAACGCTTCAACATACAAAGCTTAAGGGAGAGAGACAATGGCATGTCTTCGTGTACCTGCTTCAATACCTAGACTTCTTATGATTTCTAAAACCTCTTTCTTCTCCAATTCAAGAAACCCACCTTCCAGATTATTGGCACCAAGTTGCAGAGATAGAACCAAAGAAGATCCGCTCTCAAGCTCATCACCGTACTTTATTCTCGGTGTGGAGCCAAGCTGTTCATCTTCCGAGCTAAAGGCTGCATTTCGTGCCAAAGTATGCATCCAGGAACACAAATTTTGTACTTTTCTTTCCACAAAGTAATCAACTTTATTGTGTCTGTAAATGTGTTCTAAGTTGTTTCTCACTCCGCTTAACTTGTAGTTTCTTCTTCTCCCCTACTCGTTGCCTGAGTTTTTCTATATTTATGTCTCATTCTGTTGACTTCTTTGTGCTTGTAAAGGTGAAGCAGTACCATCCTGATGTAAACAGTGAGGGAAACAACTCAGATGTTATGATCCGTCGCATAATCCAGGCATACCAGGTACTAAAACCATTTTCCATTGCCGTATTGATATTCTTCATACAATTGCACAGAGCCTTAGACATATGAGCTGATTTGGTCATATTTTCATTGCAGATGCTAACAAACTATAGCCGATCAGAGATAATCGAAGGGTATTAACTTCCACTGGATCATAAATTCTTCTAATATAAATTAGCATGGTTTTGAATGCGAACCAAGAACAATTATGATGTCTGTAGAATTACCAATTCACTCTTTCTCACATGTTACTTTTCTGTGAATCTCGTTGACAGAGAATGCTTGGACCCTTTTGACCGACCAGAATGTGAAGCACTTGATGTGTTTGTGAATGAAGTCCTTTGTGCTGGAAAAAGTACCAAATTTTCATTCTTTGCTTCAAATTTAACCTCTTCATGTTGTTTCATTTCTGCTTGAACATCATTTACGAGAAGTTCGTGACCGTTTCTCGAACTGCAGGATGCCCATACCCATGTTTTAAAACAGCTCCTCAAGTCTTCTCATGTGCTTCAACTGGAACAGCTCGAGCAATCTCTCAAGGTCTGTATGATTTTCCTCCACCAGATTCCACTTCTCCATAGCTCAATTCTAATATATCTGGTCTCTATATAACCAGGACTTAGTGAAGACTACCGCTTACAAACTGCAGTTAATCAGTGCCCCAGAAATTGCATACATTATGTCACACCTTCACAGAGAATTATCCTGGAAGAGTTACTAGATAGGTATCTGCTTCTCTCTACTCCCCGGTGAGATACTCTCTGATCTCTGTGCTTGTGAATGGCTAACATATCGTCTAAATTTCAGTGTCTTGGACAAACCTTATGACTGTTCTGGAGAAGCAGACTTGCTCTATGCTCTTATCATCAAAGCTCAGTTTGAGAACAATCGGTACAAGAAGCCAAAGAAGAAACAACCTAATCTTCAACCAAACATGTAGACTGGTTTTGAAGTTCAAAGTCCCAGCTATTGTCTCCTCTTTCACAAGATCCTTCACGATGTCATAATGGAACAGTATAGGAGTTGCAAAGAAGCAATTAGAAACAGGGGCATATATGTTAATTAAAATGTTTAGGGTTTGATTTAGAAACAATCTGTAACTTTGGGGTCTTTTGTAATTATCTTAAAGCCTTTTGTTCTAGGCCCAAAATTGGAGGATCCATAATAATTCGAAAACCCAAGCATGGGCCCAATATTTAGACGCTCCTGTTTGAGTGATATAAAGGACGTTAGAGATTTTCTTCAATCCGACGGCTCCTGTTTCTCTCAATTTCAAAATTCTCCGTTCATCTTTAAGCCTACATTTCTCTCGCAGTCTTCAACTCTCTCTTTCTCTCTATATCGTTGCGTAACTTTGGAGTTAACTTCTGCGAAATTATTTGGTTTCTGTAGCGAATCCGCCATGGAAAGAGGTATTTTACTCGATTCTGTCTTTGCGTTCCTCTTTTTGGTCAATATCGCGAATGATCTGTGCTGATTAGCTGTTCCTTCTTTCAGAATCAAATCCAGAAATTTGCACCGAGGCTACGATATACGATTCGAAGGAATTTTCGGCTGAGAACCTTGATTCAGATGCTGGTAAGCGCCTACTTCGAGTTTTAAGGCTTCAATTGTAAACTTAATCGAGAAATCACACGAAACTGAGTTTACTGTCGCTTTTTTCTACTTAACAGTTTAGTTAGTGTTTTCAGTGTGACATCTTACTTTGGAATAGGTGTTTGTTTCACTCATATTAAACTATCTCCTTATATTTTCGTCTTGAACCCCTAGCTTGTCACATCATTCAATTGTAATTAAAATGTGTCAATCTGTTGAATGTCAGCTACTGAGCTTGAAACTCTAAGAAAACTATACTTGCAAGAATCATCAGAAAGGAAACGCTTATACAATGAAGTGATCGAACTAAAAGGGAATATCAGAGTCTTCTGTAGATGCAGGCCTCTAAACCAGACTGAAATAGAAAATGGTGCTGCTTCTGTAGTCGAGTTTGATCCTACCCAGGAAAATGAGCTCCAGATACAATCAACAGATTCCACCAAGAAGCATTTTAAGTTTGATCATGTATTTAAGCCTGCGGATGGCCAAGGTACATTATTCTGTAACCTATGAATTTATTTGTTTACCTGTGGCCATTGGATATAATGAGTCGGGTCTTTTCTACTATGCAGATACTGTTTTTGCACAGACAAAACCTATAGTTAGTTCTGTACTAGATGGTTATAATGTCTGTATATTTGCCTATGGACAAACCGGGACTGGCAAGACATTTACCATGGAGGGTACGCCTGAAAATAGAGGAGTAAACTACAAGACCTTGGAAGAACTGTTTCGATGTTTAAAAACCAGAAGTCATCTGGCGAAGTTTGATATATCTGTTAGCATGTTGGAGGTCTATAATGAGAAGATAAGGGACCTCTTGGTGGAGAACACTAACCAGCCCCCTAAAAAGTAGGTTAAGTCTCCTCCTTGTGAACAGCATGACCTAGAATAAGACAAGGGAACTCTTGTTCCTTTGAGTCCAGTAAAAGTCAAATTAATATTCCGTGCTGTTTTGATGAAGGTTGGAGGTCAAACAATCAGCAGANTAAGGGACCTCTTGGTGGAGAACACTAACCAGCCCCCTAAAAAGTAGGTTAAGTCTCCTCCTTGTGAACAGCATGACCTAGAATAAGACAAGGGAACTCTTGTTCCTTTGAGTCCAGTAAAAGTCAAATTAATATTCCGTGCTGTTTTGATGAAGGTTGGAGGTCAAACAATCAGCAGAAGGGACTCAAGAAGTCCCTGGATTGGGTGAAGCTCAAGTTTTTAATACAGATGAAGTGTGGGAACTGCTGAAGACCGGATACCGTGCTAGATCTGTCGGGTCAACAGCTGCAAACGAGCTCAGCAGCCGCTCTCACTGGTAAAAATAGAGGATTTAAACGTTTATTTGTTTCAAATGGCACTTTGGTCATACTTAACTCTCCGGAATTTATATGTGTACAGCTTGCTGCGAGTGACAGTTAAGGGGCAGAATATAATAAACGGTCAGATAACCAAAAGCCATCTTTGGTTGGTGGACTTGGCTGGCAGCGAGCGAGTCGGAAAAATTGAAGTTGAAGGTGAAAGGTTGAAGGAATCCCAGTTCATCAACAAGTCGCTTTCAGCACTTGGTGATGTGATCTCTGCCCTTGCATCCAAGACAAGCCATATCCCTTACAGGTAACCGTTACTTTACCTCTTCCACAATAAACTTGGATGTCTCTGCATCCATACACATTTATATGAACCTGTCTGAAAAAAATCATGCTCCTTTTTGTGCCACTCCAGAAACTCGAAGCTCACCCACATGCTGCAGAACTCTCTGGGTAGGTAACATTTGCCCTTTTTTAGCTGTCTCATACATTTGTCCTTAAGCCATCTGTGTTTTTTTTCCTTTTTCATGTTTGGTCTTTAAGTAGACTAATGTTACTGGAACAAAAAGCATTTTTTGATTCTTCATCTCCATCATGCTTCTCTATTTCGTTGTCATTTTAACAGGTGGAGATTGCAAGACATTAATGTTTGTCCAAATTAGTCCCAGCTCAATGGATTTTGGAGAAACTCTTTGTTCTCTCAACTTTGCAAGTAGAGTCCGTGGAATTGAAAGTGGCCCTGCCCGGAAACAGACTGACCTAGCTGAGCTCATAAAGTACAAGCAATTGGTAACATAGTTGTCCAATTTTTAGTCATTTACACCTTAATAAAGCCACTAAACATATCTTAAGCTGATAATTTTTCTCCTTAACAGGCAGAGAAACTGAAGCACGATGAAAAGGAAACAAAGAAGCTACAAGACAGTGTACAGTCACTGCAGCTACGCCTCACTGCTAGAGAACACTTATGCAAAGGACTTCAAGACAAGGTGTTCGCTTAAAACTAAAACTCTCAGTTTCATTATGTTAATGTTCTCTCATCTTACACTTAAACTAAATCATGTACTCAGGTTCGTGAACTGGAATCTCAACTAGCTGAAGAACGAAAAACCAGGATCAAACAAGAGACTCGAGCTTTAGCAACTGCATCATCATCAAGACAACCAAAAGAGAAACTACCCACCATCACAGAGAAAAAACCACCTTTGCCTCCCACAAGAACACGATTACCACTCAGAAGAATCACAAACTTCATGCCTCAACCACATCATGACCGTTCCAAGAAACACGGCAAAGAGAACAGTCTCAAATCTTCATCATCCATGGACAAGAACTCACTAATGAAACCCAGAAGAAGCTCCATCGCATTCCGACCAGCTCCTCCTCTTCCATCAGCTGGCGTCACATCAAACAAGCCATTACCCAAAAGAAGAGTCTCAATTGCAACATTAAGACCAGAACCTCCATCTTACATGACGACCAGTCCATCACACCCTTCTTCTTCCAACCTCAACAATCCACTCCGGTTTGGTCTGAGAAAAGCCAGATACTCAAAACTCTTCTCCCCAATGCCAGAGTTCAAAACATCATCAGACCATCTCTCAACTCCAAACGCCGGTAAGAGCAACAGCAGCAAGTTCATGAGGAGCCCACCAGCTACTCAAATGAGCAGCGACCAGTGGAAGAAGCCAACACATCCTACTGTGATTGCGCTTCAGAAGAAACCTGTGGTGTGGAGTCCTCTTCAACTAAAGAACTTTAAAAATAGAAGACCATCATTTGTAGCCTTAAGAGCATCTTCTTCCTCCTCCACAACCACCGCCACCGCCGTCACCGCCACCGCCACCGGAGCTGATATGGTTCGAAGTCAACAATAATAACGGTCTCTATATTCACTATCTTTGTGAAGGTGTTTACTATATATAATCTCCAAAATTTATCCACATTACTTATGGTCTTCAAATGAGGAATCAAGATTAGTAAAAGAGAACAATAGTGACATTTTAATCATTTTCTGAACATTGTTGGTTTGGTGTATTATTTACATCCACAACGGTTCAAATTGGCCCCATTTTAACCTAATTTCCACTGAATTTATTTTTGAAGATAAGAAAGTAGAATTGGGACATACAAAAAGATAGCCGTTATGTGTATTGGACCGTTGGAAATAAAGAAGAAAATTTTAAATAAAATAATGACGAAAGATCCGTTACGGAAAAGGAAACCCCTTTATTCTTCCGCTCTCTCTCCTCTCTCATTTCCCGTGTCTGTTTGACTTTTGGTTCAAAGAAACCGAAGACAAAGATAGAAGAGAGTTTTTGTCTTGAGAATCAGATCTGATGAGTTTTATTACAAAGGTTTGAGCTTTTGTCTTCAAAACCCAGCTAGAGTCGAAGAAATTGGGTAATTAGGTGATATTTAAAGGTAATTATAGAAGATGGTTGCAAGAACCCCACAAAAGGAGAAGAAAGTGACGATGGTGGCGCCTCATCTCAACCCAGTTCTTCTTAGGGAGACAATTAACAAGGTATTATTATTCATGGGTCCAATTAATTACAACTTTTTTCTTATCAGATTTAACAATTCTCAGGCTCCTTCCCACTATCTTCAAACCTTTAGTGGCTTCAAGCTTAAAAAGTCTTTCTTTTAATGGATTATAAGTAATGGGTTTTCACTTCTATAGATACTGTTGGATTTCTCAGCTAGGAAACAAAGTTTCTCAGTGATTAAGTCCAATTAGGCTTTAAATTAGATCTCTTTCTTCTCTGGGATCTGAATTATGAGTGCTGATTTTTGTCAATTTTGGTATGATTTTTAAAGGTAGACAAATGTATGGAAAGATTGCAAGAGCTACAATACACAATTGCAGGAGGAACCAAAGTAGTCTCAGGTGTTAACCTTAGTCCTCGAAGCACTAGAACTTACTTGAAGACTAGTCTCAGATGCAAGCAAGAAACTTTAAGGTAAAAACCCCCATAAGAATCAAAACCCAAACTTCACTTCTAAAAATCTTGAATTTTGATCTGAACTCAGAAAATGTTTCCGGGTTTTAACCTTACTCATACTTACATGTTCTAGGATCAAGAATGGTACTAATAAGAAATCTCCAGTAGGGAAGTTTCCAGCTTCTTCACCAGGTTAGTCTAAGGTTACTGTTTCTTTCTATATCCAGTATGCATCTTGTGTAGTGTATAATCTTTTTGTGTACTGCAGGAGACTGGAGGAGAATGTCACTCCCAGCTATGCTACTTGGAGAGACAGTAAATGAAATCTTACAAGCCACACAAATCACAAAAGACATTGTAGATGCCTTAGCTCCAAAGAAGACTAGACAGTCCAAGAAATCAACAATGCCACAAGAAGACTACGGCCCTAAAACACCTGACACTCATAGGAAATCCTCAAAACCGGACTCAGAAACATTCAGCAGTAACATCAAAGTGAAAAGGAAGAAAGAGAAGCAGAACAAACGTTCAGAGTCGTCAGATTCTCCTTCTCTACAAAGGGCTCGTTCAAGAATTGCATTCAAGATTGTAACTCCACAGAAACTAACACAAGAAAATGGAAATGGTGAGAATGGTTTACGGCATGTAGCTAACAGGGTTTCACCAAAGCTGAAACCTTGGGTTAAAAAGACGGTTCTTTTTCCAAACCCTCTGTTTATTTCAGGTACTTCTACAGAACAAGCTAAGTTCAGTAGAACAAGATCACCAGTTATAGCTAGAAATGACACAATCATCAAGAACAGTAAACAGACACCACATAAGTTCTTGATCAAGTCTCCTCCCACTTCAGCAACTAAGTTTCAGGTCAAGATCAAGAGCCCACCTAAAGTCTCAGTTTCTCCCACCAGAATTGGCAATAACTCAGCCCGGAAATCACCTAAAAGCTTCAATTCTCCAACTAGAAACTGTTCCAAGAAATCACCTAAGCTATCAACAGCTGCAAAGCTCAGAAGATCATTTACTCCTACAAGAAATAACAGCAACTTATCCCGGAAATCATCCATATCTCCAACAAGGAACATGAGCAAGAAGAAGTCACCTAAAGCTTCAATCTCTCCAACTAAAGACTTAATGGGGAAGAAGCCTCAAAAGCTATCAACAGCAGCAAAGCTCAGGAGATCATTTTCACCTTCAAGATTAGCTATGCGGCTTGTTTCACCATTAAAGACCAGGAGAAGTATAGACACCAACACCAATGATGAGATAATGTATGGATTGAAACAACGTCCGGTTTTGGTTCCTAAAAGATTCTCGATGGGGAGAATCTAGAATCAATTTCATTGTAATATGTTATACATTTAGTGGTATTTGTATGATAAATTTACTTCCTCCATAATCAATTTCACATAAACTTCATAAGAAATTGCTGAGTAGTCCAAAATTAGCCCACCACAACTTTTCCTGCTCACAATAATACACTTAGTGTGCATATCCTACAAGTTACTTTCTCTCAAAGCAAAGAATATAAAGTTACAAAACTTTAAAAAAAGCTTCACTTTGCTTCTCCTTTTCCCCACCACACGCAACAAAACCCAGAAATGTTCTAAGCTCTTTTCATCACACAACCATGGAAACATCAAGAAACTCCATCAATTCATCACTCTTTCAATCTCTTGGTCTTCTAGAAGATTCTGATGAGCCTCTTGATTCTTCCCCTCCTCGTGTCATTACCCTTCTTGCTTCTGTTCTCGAGAAAATGATTCAGAAGAACAACAAGTTTAGTTTCAGGGAAAAAGAAACAATCACTGTTTTCCATGGCGCAAGAACACCATCAAAGAACATTCAACAATACACAGAAAGAATCCACAGATACGCTAAATGCAGTCCAGCTTGTTTCGTCGCTGCCTTTATTTACATTCTAAGATATCTTCAAACTTCAGAGACGCATCATCTCACAACACTCAATGTTCATCGCCTTCTCATCGCTAGTTTCTTGGCTGCAGCCAAATTCTTGGACCGAAAGTTAATATCACTAACCCTAAACCCTAAAATCTCTTTTACTACATACTCCAATTCGATTCTAATCTCTTGTTTTCTTGGTTTAGATGTTATAACAATGCGTATTACGCGAGAATTGGAGGAGTGGACATTGAAGAAATGAACTTACTAGAGAGAACGTTCTTGTTTGATCTTGATTTTAGATTAAACATCACAATAGAAATATTCGAGAAACATTGTCTTATGTTGCAGAGAGAAACAGTTCCTTGCGTTTCAAGAAAACCTAGAACTGTTCTCGGAGTAGCTGAAGACACAGCTTGTAGCTGTTCAGCGATTTAAATCAAAAGAATTATACGATTTTGTGATTGAATTTTAATGTATTCAGATATGAATTAAGACCTGAGATTTGATTCTATAACTACAAGAAAACATTTTTTTGTTGAATTACACAATTTTTTAATCATTACCAGAAATCAATTTTAATTTTATGAAAATAAAATTTTCGTTCACGAGATCGAATAGAGAAAAATAACCGGATTGTGGTTTGTATAACTATTGGTAATTTCAATTTTGATATCGATATTAAACCACTATACCAAACCGACACAACGGCGAAGTTAACGCCGTCATTTTTGACGGTCGTTTAAATTCCCTAGGCAATATCATTTTGATCTCTACCTTCCCAGTTTTTCTATTCACGAAGAAATCTCTCTATCTGTTCATCGCTCTAGTAGATCGGAGAGATGGGTGTCGATTTGGAATCGGTGTCGGAGGCGACTTCTGGAGCTGTGGGCTCGCTTCTGAGTACAACTATCTTATATCCTCTCGATACATGTAAATCAAAGTTTCAAGCAGAGATTCGAGTTCGAGGTCAGCAGAAATACAGGTTTTCGTCTCGAATTTTGCTTTCAATGTTATCGTTGTGTGTTTCCATTCATTTGATCTTGATGTGCTCTTTGTTTTATCTTGCTTTTATCCGGACCTGATGATGATCCCCGTTATATGATTCGAATCGAGTATTCATGTAAATCTTTCTCTGAGATGATGTAAGAATTTTGGGACTTTCCCGCCACTGGAGGGGGATCTCAGTCATAACATACATAATTAGCTGAAATTTACAACTTTTTGATATGATATAATCTAAAAGTGATCATGTAATCATCAATTTGGAGCTATTTGTGGTTATGTGTTAGTGTTCCACATGCTGATGGTGAGCCTTGTCAAATGCCTTAGTTTCTGTGGATTTTCACCTCACATTCTCTAATGCTTTCTTGTTACAAGCAGATATCTATCAGATGTTTTGTGGGAAGCAATTTCCAAACGGCAAGTTCTATCTCTGTATCAAGGCTTAGGGACAAAGAATTTGCAGTCCTTCATTTCCTCATTCATCTACTTCTATAGTTATAGCTATTTAAAGAGAGCACATTCTGAAAGAACTGGTTCAAAATCAATCGGCACAAAGGCAAACTTGCTTATTGCTGCAGCTGCAGGAGCTTGTACCTCCCTCTTAACTCAGGTACGTTTTAATGGGGTGAACTCGAGATAGCTATGTTATAATATCGTTTTTTATGGTGTAAATCAAAGCGCTGAGATTATCGTTGTGTAGCCTCTGGATACAGCTTCATCAAGGATGCAAACGAGTGAATTTGGAGAATCAAAAGGGTTGTGGAAAACCTTAACAGATGGTACATGGGGAGATGCCTTTGATGGCTTAGGGATCTCTCTCTTATTGACCTCAAATCCTGCAATTCAGGTACGATTCTCATTTTAACTTTAAGCCATGATCTCGTGACTTTGGGTGCTTCACCCGAGTTTCACTCTCTTGTTGCAATGTGCTACCTGGACAACATGGCTCACTGAACATCTAGCTTCACTTTGCAGTATACAGTGTTTGACCAGCTGAAACAGCACCTTCTCAAGCAGAAAAATGCAGAAGCCAGTAATGATTCTTCCCCAGTAGTGCTCTCTGCCTTTATGGCCTTCGTGTTAGGTGCTGTCTCTAAAAGTGTTGCCACCGTCATCACATATCCAGCAATCAGGTACTAACTTTTGGACAATATTGAGTAGAATTCTTACTTTCATTGGTGGAGTGTTGTGTGTAAATAAATCATAGAATCCATCTCCGTTTAACTACTCCAGTTCGCATACCTTAAAGCTGTTCTCATTTCAGACATTATATTACTCTGAACTTCGCAGGTGCAAAGTGATGATACAAGCCGCTGATGACACAAAAGAAAATGACACTAAGAAGCCGAAAAGAAGAACCAGTAAAACGATTCCCGGTGTTATCTACGCCATATGGAGAAAAGAAGGGATGTTAGGTTTCTTCAAGGGCTTGCAGGCTCAGATCTTAAAGACCGTTCTGAGCTCTGCGTTGCTACTGATGATCAAGGAGAAAATCACTGCTGCAACATGGATTTTCATTCTAGCTATACGTAGAAGTCTGTTTCTCACAAAGAGTAAGTTAAAAAGTCCTTGAGACATGCTAACGCCAAGCCTCTAGACCAGGCACTGTGCTCTATGTATGATTCTCACAGTAAAGATCTCGGTTTAGCCTCACTATACCGGAAGGTTTTTGAGCAGACAAGACAGGGATATATCTGAATGTAAGCATTGTAATATTTTTCTCATTTCATGAACAACATTTTGAGATCTCATTGTAGATCACATTAAAAAATTGGTTCTAGACTGATTCAAATTCAGATTCAGATTCTAGATGTAGATGTAGATGTATTTGGGTTGTAATAAAAGTGAGAATCTTCATGTGGGATCATTTATAAAAAAAATAAAAAATGTATCTGGACTAGGAAAAATTCTAAAAAGTTTATTTTAATCTCTTAATTATAATTTAATTCGTTTCTTTTTATTCCCCGAATTTATAGGTTAATCTTTTTTTTCAGAAATTAAATGTTAATGTGGACCGTTTAAATATTTTTTTTTTTCATAAATTAAGAAAATAAACATAAGTGCGTATAATCTACTTCAAGTGGGATGATGCTTCTGAATGAGAAAGAGGGTCTTGGTTCCCGTAAAAGCCTATTGACGGTGTAGTATAATTACGGGTCTAATTTGTTCCCTGTGTGAGAGAGAAAGAGAGCTGTGAAATCGGGAAGAGCAAGATGATGTCCGGCGGGAACTACACGACTATCGATAGCCAGAAAGTTTCTGGATCTGTACCTGTATGTTCATCAATTTATGCTTTCTAGATCTCGATTCGCTTCCATGAGTATATTTACGCACACTGATTTCCTCTGATCTGATCTAGTTTCGATGCGTTTTGTTTGTGCCGATTGCAGTCTGTTCCAGATCCAGGGCATGTCAACGTCAAATTCGCAGGTAACATTGCCGTATTTTTGTAGATATTTCTGGTTGTTTAGGTGAATTGATGATAGTACGGGCAGGAAAGAACGATTTGATTTGAAATTAGAGAAATTTTTCTCCATGTTTAGTTTAGACGAAAGGGATTTTCCAGTGCTTTAAGGAATTGGTATCGATTTTTGAATCTAGTCTCTTGTTTAAGCAGATACGGGCTTAGTAGATACAAGATAAGTAGCTCTCTTTTTGTTTATTCCTGCATAGGCCAGAATGAGAGACAGTCTTACATTACATCTGCAATGTGTGTTGTTTCCATTAGTGTTTTGATTCGACATGGTTCTGCTCATGTGAAGTTTTCATTGAGTAATGTTACTGTTTGCAGAATCAAATCTTCAAACCTTTCCTCCATCTGCAACTCAAGGCAAGATCTCTGGTGGTAGTAATCCCCCTCGAGACGCTGACGGTAATCTCCACCATAGATATTTTTAAAGATTCTTCTGGAGTTTTTATTGTGTAAATAGTAAAGGATTTCCAAATGTTATCCATCGATTGTAAGATATAGAGTGTGGAAACGTGTTCATCGATTATATCTCCTGGCTTATTGTAGAAAATTTGAACTTACTGCAGATACATTCTCTGGGCGTGCTAATGGGACTGATGAACCTCAGTCTGGTGGTTGGCTCCATAAGTTCACTGTTGGTGCTTACAAGCCATACTTTGATGTTGACACTTCAGATGTCCTAGAAAGACTTAAAGAATCACTTTTCCCATTCCGTGGAACATTTACAGAGAAGACAGCTGACAAACCTGATTTGTAAGTATCGCTCTCTTGTCTTTCCAAACTGAAGATCTTATAACCATTATAATTTTGCTTCTTTGACTTCCTCTCAAAGCGAAATTGATTATATTTCAGGTACGGTCCATTCTGGATATGCACCACCTTGATCTTTGTGGCAGCGTCCATTGGCACATTCGTTACATACGTAGCACACAAATGGAGAAATCAAGAATGGAACTACGACATTAACCTGGTGACATGGTCCGCAGGCGTGTTCTACGGCTACGTCACTATTGTTCCTCTCGCATTATATGTCGTCCTCAAATACTTCTCCGCACCATCAGGCCTCGTCCAACTCTTCTGTCTCTACGGATATTCACTCTTCATCTTTATCCCTGCACTGGTACCAATTCAACCCTCTAAAAGAATATAACTCTACACATCAGATTCATCAAACTTAACGTTTATAACTTTGTCTCTCAACTCTGCAGTGCCTATCAGTCGTGCCACTGGAGATCTTCAGATGGGTAATCGCCGGTGTAGCTGGGTTCATGTCTGCGTCATTCGTGGCCTTGAACCTCAAAGCTCACATCAATTCCGCTGGCGAAAGATCGTTCTTGATCATCATCAGTATCTTTCTTTTGCAGCTAGCACTTGCAGTTGTGTTGAAGCTCTATCTGTTCACTGTCACCGTATGATCCTTAAAGTTTGGACCTTGTTCTTAAAACAATGGTAAAGTTTCTGGAACTGTAGATCCTTCAAACGTTTCCTCAAATTATCCAATTTTTTTTCACCATTCGGAAACTGTACTCAATGATTCCATTCATTTACTTACCTCCATGACTTTTAGGTATAGATAAGTAAATTGATTTTGCTGCTACTATTATATACTTGTATTAATGTCTGAGAATCTCAGTGTTGTTTTTGCAATATATATTAAGATACTTGTGTACCTCAATAAATTTCAAGAAAATTTTTGCAAAAAGTGTGACCAAAATTTTTGTTTTCCGAACAAATTTTTTGTTATAGATTAAAATATTTGTATTTTTCTTAGTTCAAAAATTAAATTTTAATATAAATGAGTTGTTAATGTTAATATAAATGAGTTGTTAATGTTCTTGTTACTTTTTTTTAGATTGCATACAATTTATATTCTATTCACAAATCGTTGTTTTTAGCTTCATTGTAACCAAAATATAGATGTTTTTCTGAATTTATTTTGTAATAAATGATTAATTGTTGTTATTATTTTTATTTGTCTTTATCCTTGTTAATAATCCCTTCAAGAAAAGGAAATATTCCAAGGAAAAATCAAGGAAAGGAAACATTTTTTGTTTTGAAGAATAACCCAAAATCTTCAATTCAGCTTAGGGTTTAAGAGTATTTACTAATTTAATCAAAGAGCTGAACTCAAGATTAATAAATAAACCCCTAAAAATTAGAAGAGAATCTGCTGAAAATCAAAGGGAAGAAGATGATGACAGATGGAAGCCATAACGAGATTATCGATAATGGCAGATTTGTACGGATACGGCGCTTTTTTCATTCCAAACACTGACAAATCTCTAAATATTCTTCCACTATTTGACAAATTTCATTTTCTTTCTTCCTTTTTTTGGAAAAGCTTTGTTGTTTCTCAGTGTTTGGCTGTAATAGTAATGGCGAATTTCTCCAACTGGTAATTAAAAGTTTTTTTAAAAAAAATTAAGTAATTGCTATTTGGCGTATATCATGTGGGTCTCAATCATCGAGACTCCACTTTTTTTTTTCTTTTTTTTTTAATCTACTCTTTTACGAACATGGCCGTTGAATTTCTTAGCCAGATTCACACTAATCTTCTTCCTTCAATTATTTCATCTTCTCTTGGCGTGAGATTTGAGGTATGTGTTAGGTGTCCTGTTACGTTTCTGCATCCTTTTCTTCTTTTACATCTCAAGCAATCAAATCACCAAATTCGGGTCTTTGACAAGATTTTCTTGTTGGGTGAAATTGATTTTTTTTTTTTTCTTTTTTTTTGTCAGAGAGTGAATTGTAAGTGAGATCAAGAAATCCCCATTTTTGAAAGCTTTCTCTTCTTCCTTTTTTTGTTTCTCAGGTTGGGATAAATTTGGAGGGTTTTGCAGATGATTTTGATTTGAATGTTTGGTGGGTTTGGAAATGGATAGGAGGAGTTGGCTATGGCGGCGGAAGTCTTCAGAGAAAAGTCCTGGTGAAACAGAGAGTAGTGGCTCTTTATCTTCACATTCTGAAAGATTTTCAGACGATCAGGTCAACATTTGCTTATGCTTTTGTTTTCTGGATCGGAGAATCTCAAATTCATATTGCATTGCCTTTGTTTGATCTTTGATTTAACCATTCAATTTCACAAGAACATGTGATTGATCAGCTTCTGTTACTCATTATGCTAGAATGTGACTGAAACTCCTTTTAAGATGAAATGATCTTTGTTTCCATTAATGGTGGTTTAGAGCATTATCTGATCTGTTTGGGGTTTGTTTTACATGTGTGAAACTTCAGAGATCACAATCACCTGAAATAACCTCTAAAGTTGTAACAAGAGAAGAAGACGGTACGGAAGACGTTAAGATTCTAACTGAGAGGCTATCTGCAGCTCTTCTCAATGTTAGTTTAAAGGAAGATCTTGCTAAGCAACATGCTAAAGTTGCAGAGGAAGCTGTTACAGGTTAGTTCTTGCTCTCACAATCTTCTACAGAGATCAAAATCTTAGATTTTGGGGTAGTTCTTGGCATTTGATATGAACTCTTGGTTGGTTGATTTAGGTTGGGAAAAGGCAGAGAAAGAAGCTGAAGTTCTGAAGCAACAGCTTGATGATTCATTAAACAAGAACTTAGCTCTTGAAGATCGAAATAGCCATCTTGATAGTGCACTTAAGGAATGTGTTAGGCAGCTCCGACAAGGAAGAGAAGAGCAAGATCAGAAAATCCAAGAATGGGAAACTAAAAAATCTGAACTTGAAGCCAACATCAAGGAGCTCCAAGCTAGACTTCAATTGGGAAAGGAAGAGATTACTAATCCAGTCCCGGATGCGAAAATTGAGGCTTTAGAGAAAGAGAACTCAGCTTTGAAGCTTCAACTTCTTTCAAAAGCTGAAGAGATTGAGATTAGAACTATAGAGAGGGATTTGAGCAGTCAAGCTGCTGAATCTGCAAGTAAACAACAATTGGAAGGGATAAAAAAGTTGACTAAACTTGAAGCAGAATGCAGGAAACTGAGAGTCATGGTTCGGAGATCAGCCAGCTCCAAGGAACTCAAATCTTCCATGGATAACTCGGAGAAGGTTATTGGGAAAACTTCAGTAAGTATTGGTTTAATGGATGATTTTCTTGAGATGGAAAAGCTTGCTGCTCAACCGCAATCTGAACCTGGAAGAAAAGATTCAGAGAAGAACAAAGGATTAGGGAAATCTAGTGCTGAATCAAGCCATTTGAAACATGAACTTGAAGCTTCAGTTCATCGAATCTCTGAATTGGAGGAGAAAGTAGAGATGGTAGAGGTAGAGAAAGTGCAATTGGAGATGGCTTTGGATGAATCCAGGAAGCAAATTGATGAATTGCAGACTCGGCTAATGGAGACAGAAGGGAAGTTATCGGAATTCAAGAATCTAGAAGTAGAAAACCAAGATCTGGAGTTGTCATTGGATGAATCAAGAAAGCAAATTGAGGATCTTGAAAGAGATTTAAGCAGAGCACAAGTGAGTTTATCAGAGTTAGAAACTATACGAGCAGAAAAGCTGGAACTAACCATTTGTTTAAATGGAACAAAGAAAGAGCTTGAGACAACACAAAATCGTGTAAAGGAAAGTGAGAGAAAATTAACAGAGCTTCAAACTCTACTGCATCTAACAAAAGATGCTAAAGAAGCTGCTGAGGATGGTGTAAAGGCTGCAAACGCAAAAGCAGAAGCCGTCGAGGCAAGACTTAGAGATGTTGAAGCAGAGGCCAAAGCTTTGACCTTGAAAATTGAATCTTTGGAACAAAACACTGAACAGGAACGTGCTTTGTCAGCAACACACATTTCAAAATGCGAAGAACTGCAAAGTGAGATCTCAAGACTAAAACACGAGCTTGAACACAATCAAGAACCAGAGCTTAAGCCTCACCATTTCAAAGGTTTTGATGAAGATTTCAAGCTTAAGCAGGTTAGATTTCTCTTTTCTCATCTGAATGCAACATATTACATAATGTTTCTCCATGGACATAGGCCTTTATAACAATGTGATGCAATAACAGGAGAAGGAGTTAGCAATGGCTGCGTCAAAATTCGCAGATTGCCAGAGAACAATTGCTTCTCTGGGTCAACGATTACAGTCACTCACTATGCTTGAGGATTTCTTAGTTGAATCTTGAGGAGGAATCATCTGATCTGAATCTTTAGCTTCAAGAATCAGCAGACTCTGAAATCTGAATGCTAAGCAGTGTGATTCTCTGCGGAAGACGCTTCAATTCAGTCCATGAACACAAGAAGTTTGAGGAGACATGAAATATAAGAAAGTGTCTCTGTTATACATGAGAAAGAAGGCTAAAGCTTAAACAGAGTTTAGACATTTGTCAATAGAAAGAAATGAATATAGTTTTTTTTCTTCTTTTGCTTTTATAAATTATCAACATTTGATTTGTATTGTTCAAACAGATGAAATATCAACGAAACTATAATGCAAATACAAACTAATATGTAAAGGAAAATATAGAGAACTTTGGAAAATATTACTCTTTGTCTTGTATGTGTATATATATATTTTTTTTTTTTCCTCAATGTATATATATTATATATATTAAACTGATTCCAGAATAGTTTCTGAAAATGATGTTTTATTTTTTTTATTTTTTTAAAAAAAATTTATTTTACAATGTTAATTTATATTTCAAAATTATTTATCAATAGTTGCTTTCAAAAAATCAAAATTACATATCGATAAACAAACAATTATAATTCAAATTTAATATTTTTATTATGAGAGTCATATACCTGAGTTCGCCAAGTAAGCACCACGTGGACTCCTTTCGTGACTGCGCCGTTGCAGTAGCTTGTCCACGTCATCATAAGAGAATTGCAACGTGGCACGCTCCCTCCAAAACCCTTTGTTTTTACTCACAGTGAGCAATTTTCTCAGATCAGAACACTTTCCCGGAAAATTTACAGTGAAGGAAAAGAAAGAGAAAGAAAAACGGAAATGACGAGCATTGTTTTTCCTCCACAGAAGCAAGAGACACAACAACAACATCTCATGAATCCATCTCCCCAATTCTCTAACCCTAACTACAAACCCTCCAACAAACTCCATGTACGCAATAACTAGATATGAAAGAAGCTATGAAATCCGGATTATTCTAGTCCCATTTAAGTACAATTTCATTGAAGAATCGTAATTAGTTATATTTTTTTTCATATGATTTATTTCGATTTTGCAGGGCAAAGTAGCATTGGTTACAGGAGGAGACTCCGGGATAGGTGAAGCAGTGTGTTACTGCTACGCGCTTGAAGGAGCAAGCGTGGCTTTCACATACGCTAAAGCTCGAGAAGAGAAAGACGCAAAGGAAACACTTCGTTTACTTCAACAAGTAAAAACCAAAGAAGCTAAAGATCCAATCATGATATCTACAGATTTAGGATTCGAAGAGAATTGCAAAAATGTCGTTAAACAAGTTATTAAAGCTTTTGGAGAATCTATTGATATATTAGTTAACTGTTCAGCAACGCAACATGAGCTTCCTATTGAAGAAATCGATGATCTCAGACTCGAAAGAGTGTTCCGTACTAATGTCTTCTCTCAGTTTTTCTTGATCAAGTAAGTTTAAAGCAACAACATTTTTGACTAATCAATGGCAATGAAATTTGATATCTTTAATGGTGTTAAGGTACGCGTTGAAGCATATGAAAGAAGGAAGTTGTATCATCAATACGACGTCGGTTGTTGCGTATGCAGGGAGCTCAAGTTTGCTAGAGTACACATCTACTAAAGGAGCAATCGTTTCTTTCACACGAAGCTTAGCTCTTCAGCTTGCAGGAAAGGGTATACGTGTAAATGGAGTAGCTCCAGGTCCGGTTTGGACACCATTGATAACCTTCTCGTTGTCTGAAGAAGGGATTAAGCAGTTTGGGTCAGATACACCATTGAAAAGAGCAGCTCAGCCTGTTGAAGTAGCTTCTTCTTACGTTTTCTTAGCTTGTAACCATTGTTCTTCGTACTACACTGGTCAAATCCTCCATCCAAACGGTAACTAAGTCTTTAAGAGGCTTCTGGTTTTGTGTTTTTCTTGATCTCTGTAATGGTTACGAGTTTTTCTCTTCTTGCAGGTGGTGTTATTGTAAACGCTTGAGGCTTGAGGTCTCTTAAAGAGTATGTACAGTACAGTTTTATGGTGAAGCAAATCATCAGATATGTATAAACAACAGATGCTCTGAGATATCTAACATTTAAATCTATCTTAGTCAGAATCTTCGTCGAAGATGTACAAATAAGGAGTCACTTGTGTTCTTATATTGTCTTCTTCTTCTTCTTCTCTTTCTTGATTAGCATCTCTGATCTCTCTTGGGTTGTTCCAACCTAAGCGTTGTTTATAAATGGCGTCATAAGCTTCTATGTTGAGCCCTGCTGCTAAAAAGAGTTCCAATTCATCCACCAACCGATCTGTTCTCGCCA
Source organism: Aethionema arabicum (assembly GCA_000411095.1). NCBI lineage: Eukaryota > Viridiplantae > Streptophyta > Magnoliopsida > Brassicales > Brassicaceae > Aethionema > Aethionema arabicum. Next base: position 603,772 of record KE151142.1, read on the forward strand.
TTATGAACGGATGTGCTGCTTCTGAGATCACTGATTTGAACTGTTCTTGCTTTGTCTCTGCAGTTTTAGCTTCTTGTTTGCGTTTAAATTCGATTCTGAAATGAAATTATGTGAGTACTGTGCTCTTATATGCATCTCAACTCGTACAAATTTGTGATAAATCCATCAAAACTTCGACTTTCTATCAATTAAACCTCAAAGTCGATCAAAATCAGCTGGAACTTTTACCTTTTGCAGAAGGAATCGATCAAACCAAGCAAATGATGCAGAACAATATCAACATTTTCCTCCTAAAGAAAAACCAAGAAAAGGAAGAAGAAACCATCTTGAGAAGAACTGAACAAGACAGAAGATGAATGAGTGGATAATGAATTAATCAGCAAAACCTGCATCAAAGCTTGAAGCTCCCTCCTTAACCAAGCTTCAAGCCACCGGTTTTGGTGGAGAAACTTTTGCAGTTTCCAAAACCGTTGAATGTCAAATACATCAGCCAAGAAACCTGTTTAAAAACCAAAATGAGACAAAAAAAAGAGACTGATGAACATATCTAAAACTACAAGAGAATATGACAAACCATTACGCAAAGCAGAGAAGGACAAAACCTGGCTCAGTATAGTAGCATTGCAACCTGTATCTGTGTTCGTTTGTTAGGACAAAACTGCAAAAAAAAAGGAATCTCAGGCTTCATCTCAATATATTCTCTATATTGAAACTCATGTAAGAAAAAACAGAACTCCTAACCTACCCATCTGCAATGTTCTGGTTGATATAATGCCGTTCAAAAGAGTGTCCATCATAACTATGAATAATTGAGAAGTTGTTTCTCTGCAGATTTTTGTGGTTACATCTGTAAGAAACTTCAGGAAAGTGTTTTGTGCAGAAGAAAAAGGGGTTTCAGGAAGCAGGCAGACCTTACAGAGAGGGCATTTCACAGAGGAAAGTTGCTTAGAGAGCTTGCTGGAGACTACTTTGGTCCATTGTTTAATACATTTGTAACAGAACTTGTCTGCAACACAAAGAAATGTCTTAACATTTTATACATAATCTACTTCTTATGGTCAATTTGCAACAATCTTTAAGTTATTACCTAAACCATAAACCTAAAGTTTATCTAAGATATAAAAGAGTTACAGACAAGAACTTGTAGCACCTCGGGATCTGATTTGAATCTTTAACTTCGATACAATTGCTTAAAGAAGGTTAATTTCACAAAATTCTCTTGCTTGAAGAAAATTGGTTAGAAGAGGGAGGTTAATATAACCCAGATTGAATCGTTAAATACCCTAACTTTGATTTTACTTTGATTTCATACTCAGTAAACGAAGAACCAAAATTGAGAGAAGGATAGAGAGAAACGAGCGAGGGAGACGTACGGAAACAGGTGTCAAGATACGATTCTTGAAGCATGGATCCAAGGCATATAGGACATGGATTTGAATCGGATCCGTCGACGGAATCGCTCTCGGCGGTAACTTTCGCCGCCATTCTTCAATTTCCGTTTCTTTTCTCTTTATAAATGTTACACGTCGTCTGTATAAAAACGCCTCTTTTATTGGGATTAAACCCTGGGAAAGAAAAAAAACCAAATCTTTTTTTTTTTGTAGCTTTATAAATACCAACGGCGCCAGTCTCTCCGTGTACTAACACACGAAAATGTTCAAATGGCTCTTCATTTGATATCTAATTTCAATGGGTCGCATTTGCTTAAGCCACAAAGCTTGAGGCTTTCATCTAAACCTCGAGTATTTGTATATTTCCCATCGGTTTCTCGCCAAGCCCAGATTGAAAGACTAGTTGTCTGTGCAAGGAGGAGGAAAAGAGGATCAGCATTCGGAAGAACAGGAAGGGTTCTGCTAAATTCATTGTCTTTACTTGTCCTTAATCTCAAGATTTTACCTCACCCATTGGATCTTGTTCTATCTGAATTGAGTGGCGGAAATGGAGCAGGAGGAGGAGGTTTAGGGTTTGGAGGATGGGGAGGATTTGACGGATGGAGAAGAAAAGGGAAGAGATTCAAACTCTTTTGGTTGTTCCTTTGTGTTGTTCTAGGGTTTTACGGTTTCTGCTTAATTTCAGGGAAAGAGATAAAGCGTGAGTCAATTTTGCTGGTTTTGGGTCTCTTCATCTTTGGTATTGATTTGTTCAAGGCATCGAAGATAAAGTCTAGAAACTTGATATTTGCGTTTCTCTGTTTTGGTGCTTTGCTCATTGTTGGCTTGAAGCAAAAGAATTTCGTGAAATTGATTGGAGAAATTAGGGCTTGTTCCTCTGTTCTTCTTCGTCCAAGGAGAAACAAGAGAAGTAGCAGAAGAAGAGTATAGTAATGGAAAATTAGTGTTTTTTCCATGGATTTGGTTATTTGCATTCATTTCTTATAAAGGTGTAATCTTTAAGGAGCTTGTATTGATCCTTCGGAATAAATAGAAATTGCTTTTGAATTTAGAAACAATATGAGAGAAGGGCAATGAATAAGCACTACAAAACCATTCTCTCCCAATTGGAGAATTGCAGGTCTATGGTGGAGCTAAAGCAACTCCATGGCTTGATGATCAAAACTTCAGTTATCAAAAACATCATTCCTCTGAGTCGCCTCATAGATTTCTGCACTGTTTGTCCTGAAACCGGAGATCTCACCTATGGAAGGTCAGTTTTCGATAGCATTGATTGTCCCAGTGTGTATATATGGAACTCTATGATCAGAGGCTACTCAAACAGTGTATACCAAGATAAAGCATTGATCTTTTACGAAGAAATGCTTCGAAAGGGGTATTCTCCAGATTATTTCACATTTCCTTATGTGCTTAAAGCTTGTTCAGGGTTAAGGAATGTTCAATTTGGGAGTTGTGTTCATGGATTTGTAGTGAAAACTGGATTTGAAGTGAATATGTATGTTTCTACTTGTTTGCTTCATATGTACATGTGTTGTGGAGAAGTGGATTGTGGTTTGAGGGTTTTTGAGGATATTCCAAAGTGGAACATTATTGCTTGGGGAACTTTGATTTCTGGGTATGTGAATAACAATCTCTTTAAAGACGCCATTGAAGCGTTTCGGGAGATGCAGAGTAATGGCTTAAAGCCAAATGAGACAATAATGGTGGATCTTCTTGTTGCCTGTGGCAGAAGTGAAGACATTACTACTGGGAAATGGTTTCATGGGCTTGTTCAAGAGTTAGGGTTTGATCCATATCTTCAGTTAAAAGTCGATTTTAATGTGATTTTGGCAACAAGTATCATTGATATGTATGCAAAATGTGGAGATATGAGAACCGCACGGTATCTGTTCGACGAAATGCCTCAAAGAAACCTTGTTTCTTGGAACTCCATCATCACAGGGTATAGTCAGAACAATAATGCAAAGGAAGCACTACACATGTTTTCAGATATGCTTGCTGCAGGTTTCACTCCAGATAAAGTAACATTTTTGAGTATGATCAGAGCTTCCATGATCCAAGGATATTCAAAGTTAGGACAAACAATTCATGCTTACGTTTCAAAAACAGGAAATATAAAAGAAGCTAGCATAGTCTGTGCACTTGTGAACATGTACGTGAAAACAGCTGATGCAGAAAGTGCAAAGAGAGCATTTAAAGATCTAGAGTATAAAGATACAATAGCTTGGACCGTTGTGATCATCGGGTTAGCTAGTCACGGACACGGAGACGAAGCATTGAATATGTTCCATAGAATGCAAGAGGAGAGTACTGCAACACCTGATGCAATCACATATCTTGGGGTTCTATATGCTTGCAGCCACATAGGTCTAGTTGAAGAAGGAAGAAGATTCTTTACAGAAATGAGAGATCTTTACAACATAAAACCAACAATTGAACACTATGGATGTATGATTGATATCTTGAGCCGTGCAGGCTGTTTTGAAGAAGCAGAGAGACTGGTACAAGCTATGCCGGTACAACCGAATGCTAACATATGGGGTGCGTTGCTAAATGGCTGCGAGATACATGAAAACTTTGGTCTAGCTGATCGGATAAGAACCATGGTTAGTAGATCAGAAGAAGTCGGAAGTGGAGTTCATGTGCTTTTGTCTAATATATACGCCAAAGCTGGACGGTGGAGTGATGTGAAGGTAGTTAGAGAATCCATGAAAAGTAATAGAATAGGTAAAGTTATTGGTCATAGTTGTGTTGAAACAATGTTTTGAGCTTATGTCATGATAAATTAAGTATTTTTAGCAGAAAAAAGAAGAGAAAGGTCATTGAATCTTGATCATATGTAAGCATCTGGTAAACGATAACCAGACATGACTATTTTGCCATCATATATTTTTCCGGTCTTTGGGATGACATGCCAGTGTAACGTCAAGTTGAAGTCTTTCCCGCGAAGATTATGTCCCTGTAAGAGATACTAATGGCGATCAAATTCTGGTTTTGATGGGGGAAATTGTGGAAGAGAGAAAAGGGTTTGTTTGTGTGTACTTGATCGATGAAACGGTACTTGTTTGGGACTTGAATTTGGAATTTTGCAAGCTCTTTAGCAGGTATTATGGTGTCCCAAAGAGAAACCTGCAAAATAAAATGTTAAGTTCCATGTAATGTAATTCATATAAAGGACTGGGATCTTCAGAAAGTGGACTACATTACTTGATTCAAGGCATTTTTTGGGTTTTCATATTCTGCTGCTACAAACACAAAAACCTGCAAATATTGCAAATATTTCAAGGAGAATTAGACATTGAGCAGCTAATAGCTAAATGTGGTAACTGTGAATTTCAGATGTTATACTTGTTTAGTGTTCCAATTGAATAATGACTGCAAATCTGCGGTTATCTTTAGTTTCAAGGCCACCTGTAAATTTTTCAATAGTTAGAACATAAATAAGGAACCATAAAATTAAGAAAACGTTTATATATTCTGGAACCAAAACAATTGAAAATAAAACGAGAAAAACAATTGAAAATAAGAGAAAACTAAGAGATTTATATATTCTGGAACCAAAACAATTGAAAATAAAACGTTTATTTATATGGAACCATAAAATTTTACTTCGTCGTTTCCATGGAATTGTTTCTGAAATCGATTGATCTTTAGTATCTATAAACAGAGAACACAAAAAAAAAAAAAACCAAAATTAGAATACAAAATCATCCTCTAAGTCAAGAGCAACAGTTTCCTTAGTGATTCTCTTTACTTGGATATGAGCAGATGGATTTTGGTTGCTGAATTTATGAGAGAAAGATGCTGCACACATGAAAGCAACAAGTGCCATGACACCAAACCTGAGCAGAGCATTATATGAATACATTTTCTAAGCCTTTTCCCTTTCACAACTACTTCTTAGGGCTCTTCAGGTCACTGAAAACTTCAAAAAAAAGCTCTGTGATTGTATATTGATTTGAATGATTTAGAGAGGACGTCCTTATATATGTGAAGTCCTAGAAAGATAGAAATCACAACAAATTGTGTGAATTAAAATTTAAATGTATTTACAAGATAACAACAAATCGTATAAACTAAATTTTAAAAATATTTTACAAGATAACAACAAATTATATAACCTTAGTCAGATATATATATATCCACAAAGATTTTCTTAAAATATATTAAATATCTTGTGATCTCTTTAAATATTGTTAGAGATCTCATTTTTTAATATAGATGTATATTCAATATCTTTAATATTAAAAAAATTGATTTAATATATTTCTACGTAGTTTTTACAGCAAAATTTTGTGAAAATCTAAATTAAGCTCTAACACTTTATTTCTACGTGGGATAATTTTAATTTAAGTTCTTAGCAAATAAAGTTTTATTAATAATAATTTAAGTATAAATATTGAGTTTTTTATTATTTAATAAAAATTTTAATTTCTGTATACGTATTCGACGTTTATTAATATTTGTTATTGATGTTATAGAGTCAAATCACACCAAAAGGATATGCAAATATTTAAATAATTTTTTAATATTAAAAAAATTTTAAACAATATATATAAAAATTGAAATAAATTATCGTTTTATTTTTTTTATTACTTTCAAAATCCTAACTTTCCTTTTTTCCCCTGAACTAACTTAATTTTCCTTTTTTTTCAACGTTTTAAGTTCTTACTCTTAGCTTATATATACTTAAACACATGATATCAAATTTATTATACTCAAAACAAAACCAAAATCAATGGCGATTCATCAACAACAACGAGCAAAACCAGGGACTTTAACTTCTAAAGTCCGTAAAATCGTAATTGGTGACTGGAATCTAGAATCAATCAATTCAGATGATTTGATCATGAAGTGTTATTTCGCAAAGCGAAAATTGTTGTTGGAGATTTTAGATAGATCAGCACCGCCTGATAATGAAGGTCATATATTAAAGAGAAAGATGGAGATTAACTGGTCTGATCTCTTGTCTTTTCAAATGCATACGGATCCAGGCGATAGCACAGGAGTCCTTCGACTAGAGGTATTATAAACAAAAACTATTATTATTAAAAAAAACAAAAGTTTAAATATAGCTCTGTTTATAATTATTGAATTTTCACTGTTTTGTAGCCTTACTTCTTTTATAATTTCTAAAAAGAATCGCTAATAATTTTTATGTTAGCCGGGTACTCGGGTACCCGTTCAGTCTCGGTTCAGTACTTTTGGTTCTTTGGTTTTTCGGTTCTATGACTATAGGATCCGTTCGGTTATTTGAAGATTTTGGTTCGGTTCTGGTCTGGGTTTGGTTCGGGTTTGGATTCTTTATAAAAAGATCCAAAAAATACCCAAAAAACTTAAAAATAACCTGTAAATCCAAAAAAATACTCGAAAAACCACAAAATATACTTAAAAAACCAAAAAATTACCAAAAAAAAAAGTATGGTTACTTTCGGGTACCCAATGGATATCGGTTCGGTTCCGGTTATTACCCGATATCCATGGATCCCGAGTTTAGTATCCAATAGGTACTTTGTACTGGTTCCGATTCGGTTCCGAATCCCTTTTTTCGGTTCGGGTTTGGTTCGGTTTTTCGATTCCGGTTTTTATACCCAGGTTAAAAATTAATAGATATAAGTAACAAAAAATATAAATTTGGTTAATAAACGATAATATTTTTTGAAAAATATAAGATTTAAATTCATAACATTTATATTTGATTTATTTTTCAGCTAAGCCGGTGTCCAATATTCTCTATTGAAACAAACCAACGACCAAAGAAACACACTCAATGGAGAGGGGGTGAAGATTTCACAACGAATTCATCTGCTTCTATTTACAGGTTTGTTTTAAATCCCTTTTTTTTTCTTTTTAAAACCATTTAAAATCATTGAATCTCACACACATTATATATAATATTTTATAGGATACACACTCTTTATTTTTCTCCCGGAGAATTACAAAAGAATTTCGAAAAGCTAAGAAACGGAGATGTCTTCTGGTCCAATCTGGCGGCAACTCCTTTCCCCATTTCCACGAACCCTTTTTATGATCTCAACGTAAACCAAAACGTTGCTGCTTTGAATAATGACACAAACTTGAAGATCCCTAATCTCAATTCCGTGAAGAATAACTACTATCCATTATCATTTGGAGCAGAAGCAACCAATACCATGATCAATAATAGCTATCCAATAGTTAGAACAAAAACAAGACCGATGGTGATCGAAGAAAGAGATATACATAACATGGACCACATATATCAAGAAGGGTATTTTCATACGCCGGATACCATTGTTTATAGCCATCCATTACAAGGAAACTCGATGACGGATCAAAGAGAAAACTTAGTAAACATGGAGTATTCAAGAAAACAAGAAGAAGGATATTTGCAGATTTCGAATATTTCTCCAATATATGTGGATAACTTAGGAAACATGGTGCCTCCACCACATCAAGAAGAAGAAGAAGGCAATTTGCGTACCATGAATGAACCAAGAAATTTTCTTCCTCCATTTTAAATACTATTAGTTGTAATAAGTCGTATTTTAATAAAATTTTCCAATATTTTTAATGGAATTAAAAAGTTGATCTCTCGACCTGCATACGCTGCTCTGTGATCTATGGGAAACAATAGAAAAAAACTCTGAAACAAATTTGGTATTTCCCTCTAATGAATTAATGTGTTTAGACAAGAATGTTTAAATCTTCCTTCTCCATTATCTTGCTTGAAGAACACAAGATTTGACTTGACTGCATTACCAGATAAAAGCTTTGTTTCAAGCTTATTCTTGTGAACAAATCTATAAACGACCCCCTAAAACATCATCGTTAATCATTAAACATACGACGTTACTCTCTTTTTTGTGTCTTAAACAATTGTCTGAAACAACAAGATTCATATAACCACTTAAAGTCTGACAACCAAACTAAATAAAATCTGACAAAAACAAGATTAATGTATGAGTGCTGAGCAGAAACCAAAAAAAAAAAACAGAACAGGAATAGAGTATAGTTCTACACCCAACTGGTTTAATGGTTTTAGTCTTCTTCCTCTCCTTCGTTCTCAGCAATGTTGAAGTACCTCAATTCATAGAGGTTACGGTCTTTGTTGGCTGCAATCACTCTAAGCCAATCCCTCACATTGTGCTTCTTCAGGTACTTCTTTGTCAAATACTTGAGGTACCTGAAGCCAATTTATAAACAAAGAATTGCACTTGAGATTGCTTGATAGATTATAACTTCTTAAGACAACTTGGTAGACTTATATAGAAGTTTCAGGCAACTATTACATAAGCAAACATGCTTCAAAAGGTTCATTAGTCATACCTCTTAGAGAATTGGCCATCAGAAGTGACAGTAATCTTGCTTTTTTCACGGGTGATTGTGACAGAGTCACCAAGTGCACCAGCCTTTCCACCAACCTTGATCCTCTCTTGAAGAAACTTCTCGAGTGAAGCAATCTCCATGATCTTGTCATCAACAGGCTTTGAACAATCAATGGTGAAGGAAACTCCCTTCTTCTTTCCCTTTGGGACGGCTGCACTGCCACGACTCATTTTCATCGCTCCTCTGTAATCCAAAAATGGCCATAGAGGGTTTATAAATCATTGAGAATGTTAAAGCAAACACTCACGAACACTTAAGACAAGTTCCTATGGATGCATACACACATACTCACATTTAGTCATAAATAGGCATATTGTATACCAGTAAACTCATCCCAATACAAATACACCCACCAATGGATACACACACTATCATATATGGTTTGCATACGCAAAATGACGGGACCTGGAAAATTCCTAGTGCGATCTAAAGCTCGTTACAGGATTGAATCTTAAGAGATGAATTTTTCTAAGATCTTCAATAATACTTGATGACAAAGATGAGTACAACTAAAAACTCATTCTTATCTTCCATATTCGAGATACGAGCATCTCCATTAAAGAGAGAAATTGACAGCGTACCTGAAACTGTAGAGAAAAAAAAACCCTAGAAAGTGGAATTGAGTGAGGAGATGAGCGGCGTCTTTTAGCTCTAGAAAGAGAAGAAGAGAGACAAGGTTAGGGTTTTAACGCATTTAAAGAGAAATTAAATAACAAAAAGCCCTCCAAATGTTTCTAAACTTCAAAATAACCCCAAAACTTTATAATTTTACAGAAACTCTCCCATTCTGGTGGGTTTATAATTTTATTTGATCACTAGATCAATAACTATGGTTTATTTTTTGTTTGATTCTCTTACATATTCTGATATCGTCGGTAAACTTCGACATAAGAGTTTACAATTTAGAGTACCAATTAGAAGTTTCAAAAAAATAACATTTCAAGTACATATCTTTCAATTTCAACGAATCAATACATGAAAATTCTCTTCTAAAAAGGCCTACCAAAATCTCACTAGCTACGCCTGTACCAACAGACTAGGCATCAGTCACGATTTCAGCTCAGGGAGTTTAAAGTTTAGTCTTTGTGGGATAAGTTTTCCGGAGGTAGAAATTTGGGGTAGCGGTTAGTAGCTTCAGTTTTATGGTCATAGTACTCCACCACCGCTGCTCCAGCCAATGCAGCTAAAGTCAGCGCCTGAGCGTGCAGCCTGTGATAAAAAACAGTAAGAAACGTTTCAGAACTGAACTCTATGGTAGCAAGCAATCATCATAAAATCGCAAATACAACAAGAAGAAGACGGTTTTGACCCAAGTTCATGCTTCCTTAAGATAGATTATGATGGGAGATTCACATTGAGAAGCTAACCAATGGAGGATAGACATGGTTTACAGCCATGAAAATAGAAAATTTGCATGCTTTATGCGATCTTATGGTAACTAAAGATGAGTTTGGTCAGAATTAAAAGAGCACCTAGCGTGGATGATCTTGAAACTGGTTTTCATGGTGGGTTGAGACCAGTTATAGGCGATAGAACCGGTGATACCACTCAGCCATAAACACCCTATCAAAGGAACGAATTAAGACCAAAATTCGAAATAAACCATAAGGAGATGATGATATGTATTCTCTTATCTTTGCATGTCACAAAACAAAAGGAAAATAGAGAACAGACTTAGAACACAAAAACCATAAAACTCTTAATCAACATCTACGAAATTGAAACCCAAGATCCTGAGAAGAATAAAGTTATATACAGAAGATGAACAAAGAAGGATGATTACCGACTGTTCGAAGCTTGTGTTGCGAAACCCATTCTCTGATTTCTCCTAATTTAGTCTTCGATTCCGCCATTGCTTACCAAAATTCGACCAGCGGAAGAAAAATTAAAACTTGGAAGAATAAAAATAGGGCTTTTCCGTTAATTTAAAGTAGGTTAAGGAACTTTATTTTCTTAAAGAATAAATTCTTGTTTGATTTTTCCTTTTGTCACCAAATTTATGAAAAGGCCAAAGCTTTATCATATCAAATAAGCACAAAACACTAAACATCTTCATTTAAAATATAGTTTAATTTTGGGTATATCAGTTTAAATACCCTCGAAACCACATTGAAACAAGTGTCTCACGACCGCTCTTTGCTCCCCCCTTGAACACAAACCAATCCAAAACCGGACACAAATTGGTTCAACGACCACATTCACAGCGGCCATAGCCGCAGGGGGGAGTTGTCGTCTTGGTTCTTTTCAAACCATTACTACATACCATTCTGTTCTTTATAGTTTATCAATCATCACATAACAAAAGGTGCGTAGTTTCTGTGTTTTCTCAAAATCATATTCCAATTTCATGAGAATTGCAGCCAGAGTAAGTGAAAACTTTCACCGGCTATTGCCTTTTTACGATGATCCTCCTCCACCATTACCGCTGTGTCTCTGGTGGAAACCGCTAGATCCTTCTGTGAAAGTAGAATTCCAAATGGACGATAAGTCTCTATCCATCTGATTTACAGAGTAAGCTTGTGATTGCATATAAGGATCTCGTTCCCATATGTTAAACCGGATAAATCCGCTTCCACCTCCTCCTGATTGGTCTGAAGAAGATGATGTTGATCCCGCTCCGATAGCTACTCTTCTAACGGGTCTCCGGCTAGATGGTAGCATCTGCCCACGTGAAACAAGTGAGGACTCTCCACCTTGATGTGACTGTGCTGAAGACTGTTGATAGTAAGCTTGAAGAGCTTGCATCCTGTCCCGGTTCCTGTCATTGCTGCCAGGAAACGGCGGAGTCCTTTGAACTGAAGCGGCTGAGCTGCCTGCTCTACCACCAGAACTGCATTTTTACAAGTAATTGGACTTAAAGAATGAAACTTTATGACATCTTAGTCTGATAACCATAGCCAAGAAGAGACAAAATTACCTGTGACCATGAAATGGACGCATGAAATGTGGTAGCCTAGGCCGGATAACATCTGAGCCAGCTCGGGAAGTCCTTGCAGCGGCTGGGGGAGGTGTGGGCTGAGTTGGGCTACCTACGTGAGTACCGGATGCAGAGAAAGGTGGAGGTGGGGGTTGTAGAGAGTGATAATCCCAGCCATGATAGTGAGGATCCACAGGGAAACCATAAGGAGTAGGGACTTCACCCACAACAGATGAGCCTGAGTTCCAGTGGTGACCAAAACTTGAGCTGTCAGAAACGCCTGCAACAGCACTACTTGAAGATGATGAATGAACCGGGCCATAATAAGCTACATATGGACATGGGTGACCTGCCGTTGGCGCTGGTTGTTCAGTAAAGTAACCCTGTTGGCCCAACAGGTCATGATCTGTACCACAGCAAAAGACTTCATTGTCAGTTTCAATTGATCAATAAAAAAAGAGAATAACAGAACAGAGAATAGTGTTTTATTATCTTACATGAACTCTGTGAAAAATCTCCATCCCTACAAGTTTGGAGAGATAAGCGAAGTTAAAACAAACAAGAACTTCTGGTTTAAGTACAAGTAAACAAGAACATTGTGTAAGGGGCTTACTCAAAAGAAGGAAGACGAGCTAAGCTTCCAAATGGGCACCAGTGAACTCCAAAAGACTGCAAGATACATAGCAAGATAAGCTTCGTTTTAAAGCACTGATCGGAATTCCTTAACTAGAAAACTTAGAACATCGTTTTAAAGTTACAAGTTCCTTACCATTTCGGAGTATCCAAGATCATATACATCTTCTTCATGAACCCAATCCTCCACATTGAACTCAGGATATGAACGACACCCATTTGCATAAAGCCACTGCCCTTTTTCTACTTTTCGACAGTTTGGGCACTGCATTACGCCCTTTGCATTGAACGCGGAGCCAATACAATCTAAAAACACAAAAACAAAAGTTTATAAGAAACCAAAACAACAGACTAGGTACAGAGTAGTGCATAAGAAACCAAACAATAAAGCCTATCCATGTTCAACAGCTCAATCTTAAACTGGACATATCTCTTGCATCGATTGGTAAATGAATCCATAAACTGCCAGGAAATATTGTGACTTTACATATACAAACACACGAATACTCATATCTAAAGATCCAAGATTGTCTCACGGTGAAGATACATTCAGAACACATAACGCAATTACTCATGAAACACAAGAGAATGATGAGATTCTAGGCTAATGGATGCATCAAACAAAGCTGAAATTATCAACGGAACTAGTGATCAAACCATAACAATTTGAACAAATCATAAATCAAAGCATGAGAAGAACTAAAGATCCGAATGTAACAGGTCCGTAATCCTTAAAGCTAATCAAATCAGATGGTAGATCTGGATAATTCAAATCCAATAAAAGACCAAACTCTTGAACTTTTAAAACAATCGAGAACAATTTCAATCGAACAAGAAAAAGAGCATCAACAAAAAGATACCTAAATGGAATTGGTGGCCACATTGAAGCTTAGCCCAAGAACGATCACCGTTATTAGTCACCGTCTCGAGACAAATCGAGCAAGCAACCGAGCCAAACCCATCTCCTTCGTCGCGAGAATCGCTATCAGCTCCACCACCACCTTCATCAGCTAACTCATTTTCACCGAAATTGAATTTCTTATGATTACTCCCTAAACCCATAACCGAAATCGAATCAAAACAACACAAATCTCAAAACCCTTTCTTTTGTTTCCTTTTCTTCGATTTTGAATAACCACGATAAATTCGAACCCAAATTAATTACGCAGAAATCCCTCTCTCCCCCGTTTCGTTTAAAACATCGATTAGATTAATTTACCGGAAAATTAATCTCCCAATTGATTCCAAAAACTCTCCGATCGTCCCCACCAGAGACCCAGAAAGAAAGAAAAAAATGAGCTTTTTTTTAGCGTTATGTTCTTGAGAGAAAAAGATTGGGTTTCGGGTAGAAGCAATAACCGGTGTCCTAAAACTCTTAAACTCCTTACAAAATGGACGGCTCAGATTTATTCTCAGGGCATCACCTTGCTTTCACAAGCTATTTACTTTTTTCTGTTTTTTTTATTAATTTATTTCCTTATTTCATTTTCACCATTTTATTTCCTCTTTTTCAGCTTTATTTCTATTGTTTAATTAACGATTTAAGATTCTCAATTATAACAAACTTGATTAAAAAGTTAAATTTACATTTAATTCGTTATAAAAACAAAAAATAATATTTCATCGAAAAAATAGTGTTAAAGTTTCAAAATAAACGTTAATTTTGATTAATAATCCTCGAAATAACACTATTAAACTTATAAAATATTGGTGAAAAAAGTTAGGTAACAAACTAAATTAATCCTTACATAAATAAATGTTTTCTTAATTGCAAAAATAATTTTATATCCAACATTAACTAAAACCTTAAAACAATAATATTAATATTTAATACTAACCCATGCGATATCTGACAATTTATATGAATTTTAATTACTCTGTTCACGCAGTTATTGTTATACCATATAGGAGTAATGAATTGTATAAATTACCAAATTAATAGTATGTTAAGAATCCAATTAAGTTACGTTAAAAATAAAGGAAATCGAAGATAACAATTTGTCAAATTAATAAACATTTCTTATTTCAACAAATGAACGGCTCTGGCTCTGATTCAACCAAGGAAACACTTTCCTATTGCTTATTTTCTTTATCGCTCTCAAGTATCAAAAGACTCTCAACCTAAAATTTTCTGATCAAATCTCTTTCTCTCGCAATTCAAACATGTTGGTTTACCAAGATCTTCTTACAGGTAATACTGTGATTTAGAGTTCCGATCATATTCGATTAGTACATAGACATATGTATAAGTATTGCTTGTAAAAGAAGTTAACTTTGTGGGTGTTTTTATGTAAACAGGCGATGAGCTTTTATCTGATTCCTTCCCTTACAATGAAATTGAGAACGGCATGTTATGGGAAGTTGAAGGAAAGGTATATATAATAAAGTTTTCATCTTTAAACATATATAAGTTAAAGTTTGATCTTAAATTTAAACGATGTGTTTTTGTGAATTAGTGGGTTGTGAAAGGAGCCATGGATTTCGACATTGGTGCAAACCCATCAGCGGAAGAAGGAGGAGAAGACGAAGGCGTCGAAGATGCAGCCGTGAAAGTTGTTGATATCATTGATACTTTTAGACTACAAGAGCAACCAGCTTTTGATAAGAAACAGTTTGTGATGTTCATGAAAAGACTCATTAAACAATTAATGACAAAGTTAGACATAGAGAAGCAAGAGTTCTTCAAGAAACACATTGAGAGTGCCACCAAGTTCTTGATCTCAAAGCTCAAAGACTTTCAATTGTAAAGATCTTGACTTTTATCTCAATTTTTTTTAGGGTTTGTTAAAAATTCCTTTTTTGATTTGGGTGTTTGATGATTTTGACAGTTTTGTTGGAGAGAGCATGGATGGAGAAGGAAGCTTAGTGTTTGCTTACTACAAAGATGGAGCCACTGATCCAACTTTTCTCTACTTTGCTTATGCTTTGAAGGAGATCAAGTGCTGAATTTAGTTCTATAAACTTTGCAATTTCTTTTAAATTTTTGTGGGTTTTCTTGCTTTGTTGATGAATTTTAGAGTTTGAAGTTACCAATAATAATTTACTTTGCGTAAAAAATCTAGCAAACACCATTCCACATAAAAAAAAGTTTGAAATCATGAAGCAAAGTAATATTTAGTGTATTTTGATAGTAGATGTACCTGATTTGCAGTTAAGAAAAAAAGACAGAAATTGAAAAGATTATGGAGAGATTAAGCGTAGTAGTTCAAGCTTGCTTTCTTCTTGGCTTGAACTTGAATGATACCTTCATTGAAATCTTCGTGGTTCACCTGAACAAAACGACAGAAATCCCCACCTTTAAAACTATACAAACAACGTATTATAAGCTAATTTGAGTTTTGTATTCTTCTCTTACCTCTGTGGCGTCACGGCGGAGAGCTAACATGCCGGCCTCTACGCACACTGCTTTCAGCTGAGCTCCATTGAAGTCATCTGTTGATCTCGCGAGCTCCTCGAAGTTGACGTCTGGGTGGACGTTCATCTTCCTTGAGTGAATCTGTGGATTTAGTTGGGGTGTGAGTAGTTGAGTTAGTGAGATTTTGTTAGTGTGAAAGGTTATGGTCGAAGATGTGAGGAACAAACCTGTAAGATTCTGGCTCTTGCTTCTTCGGTTGGGTGTGGGAACTCGATCTTTCTGTCTAGACGACCAGAACGCATGAGTGCTGGATCTAGAATGTCTGCACGGTTAGTGGCTGCAATCACTTTAATACGTTCATCGCTACTGAATCCATCAAGTTGATTTAGCAACTCCAACATAGTTCTCTGTACTTCCCTGTCTCCGCTTACTTCACTGCATTGAACCAAAGAATGTGATTAGCGTTTGCTGAGAAAGTACGGAAATAAAGGGATAGGGAGTAGCAAAATGGTTTGGAAACTACCTGTCGAAACGCTTTGTACCGATTGCATCGATTTCGTCTATGAAGATGATGCATGGAGCTTTCTCTTTTGCAAGTTGAAAGGCATCACGGACAAGTTTTGCTCCGTCTCCAATAAACATCTGTAGAATGCATCATTATAGCTCGTCATATGTAGTGATTATTGTCAAATTTACACCATGCTCCAATTAGATTTTAAGGAAATGCGATTCGAATTCAAGACACACGTACCTGGACCAATTGAGGACCTGCCAATTTGAGGAAGGTAGCGTTGGTCTGAGCTGCACAGGCACGGGCCATTAAAGTTTTACCAGTCCCTGGAGGACCATATAAGAGCACTCCCTTTGGTGGTCGAACACCTAATTTCTCAAAACGCTCTTTGTGCGTCATGGGAAGCACAATTGCTTCTACAAGCTCTTGGATCTGTTCCGCAAATAAACCTCAATTAGATTCAATACTCAACACACAGAAGCAAAGTCACATAAACACATTGGCATTAACTTGCCTGCTTCTCTAGTCCTCCAATATCATTGTAATCTTCAGTTGGTTTTTCATCGACTTCCATAGCTTTAACCCTGGAGTCATACTCAGATGGCAAGGTATCCAAAATCAAGTAGCTATCTTTGTTTACTCCAACCAAGTCACCAGGTTTCAAACTATCAGGATCCACAAGGCCAACAACTGGTAGAAAGATGGTCTGCAATCCACACCAAAAAGCAAAGGATTGCTCAGAAAATTAACAGAAAAAGAAACAGCTAAGTAGAAAATATAAATGAAAGTCTTACCTGCCGTGTAGACGTCTTTAACACAACACATTTTCCCTTCCGTTGTGAGTCGAGATCGATATTTGCACCATCTTCTTCCGCATCATCTTCCGGATTCATCTCCAATATCTAAGAGTATACATAAAATCATAACTTAACATTACCCCTTCAAATCCAAGAACGGACTAACAAATCAAAACATTTACAGGGCAGAAGCTAAGGAACAATATCCAATAAGATTTTGGTTAAAGCGAGCTAAAGCCAAAACAAGCAAGAATCGTACAGGGAAATGATACAAAAGTTAGATTGAAAATATATTGAATACCTCCACTATGTTGCCAACCAAGTAAGGCAGCTGTTTGTTAAGTTTAATCTTCTCCTGATTCTCCTTGATTTTCTCTTTGTAAGAATCGCATTCTAGATTTGTTCTTTGTGCGTCTTCCTTTAGTTCCCATCAAAGAAAAACACAACATCAGCAATTTCAACAGCATTATATTCTACGGAGACATATCCGTAAAGCGCAAAACTAAATAGCAAAAGAGATTACAGAAGGCAATGAATCTGAAAATCCCATTTTGACAGGAAGCATCACTAAACGATATAAGTAGCTTTCAACTTCATCAATCAGAGCTACACTCAAAATCTAAATTTCGAGATAGTACAAACCGGGAAATCACAAAAGGGATATCAAATCAGAAGCTGCAGCTACATCTCCGGATTCCACGGATTACACTGAGCTCAAACCCTAAACCCTTAACCGTCCCCAAACAAAATCAGATTTGCGCATGACCTCACTCGATTTTATGGCAATTGAACAGAAACAGGCAAAGACGAAACCCAATTTGCTTCATAAGAGACAATCATGTAGATTCGAAGAACCTAAATAAGATAAGTGAGATCGAGGTAGAAAAGAAACGAACCTTGAGAATTCGAATCTCGTTGTCAAGGAGACGAGTAGCTCTAGTGATATCTTCAGTAGACATGGAGGCAAGCTGATCCTCTTCGAAACTTGTCGAGTCTTCAACCATGGGAGTAGCCATTTCAACTGCCAAATCAAAGAGAGATCGCCGGGAAGAGAGAGGAGAAGGGCCAAGGGTTTCAGAAGAGAGACTACGAGAAAAAGAGAAGACAAGAAAATCAATAAATAAAAAGATTATCAAATAATTTTAATCAGAAATTTTCTGGAAAACTTGTTTTCAAAGAAATGCATATGGGCCGAACCCTCTGAGCACATTAGAGTCTTTCAATCTCCCAGATTAGTTTAGGTACCCCATAATTTCTAAATTTTGTTTTTAACCCTTTTGTTTAATAGAATCACAAATTAAGCCCTAATGGTTCCAATTTTGCTTTATCAATCCAATACTAACTTTATCTTTAAACTCTTGAGTTCTTAACTTTCATCTGCATTTAAACAACCCAAAGACTTCCCTTTTTTCACTTAAGTTTTAATTTTCTTTGTAACATAACGAAACATCTTCTTGCACAAAACTCAAAATAAAATCACTTAAGTAGTAATCCATTAAGTAAAAGCAACAAACTTCAAATTTTGCAAAACTAAAAGAAAAAAAAAAGCTGAGAGAATCGAAAAACACACTCTCAAGAGCTGTTAAAGACATAAAATAGAAGATCCAAAGAGGGTTCCAAATCATATATAGCAACAATCATATGTTCCCTTCAATCACAACTGCAGCAGAGCTCGATCTGTACCGGTAATAGTAACAGCGAGATAGAAGTTATTGGCAGCTTCAGTCCACGGTAGAGACAGCTACTACTTGTATTAAGCACGGCCACGACCTCCCACTGTTTTTCACAACATACTAGTGTTTAGTTTAACAACAACCAGATGTTTATTGGTACATGACAGATGCTGACCTATGTGACTAAGTACTAAAATCAATGATGTTGTGTTTGATTGTTTGTTTACCTTTGTTACCAGTCATCTTTCCAATTGAACCTCCTCGGCCACGGCCTTTAACGCCTCCATCATCCATACCACGTCCCATGCCTTTTGGACCTTCTCCTCGTCCTCTTCCACGTCCAACACCTGGTGGTTTTCTATCTGTTTTCAAGAATGGCTGAGAATTGTCAGGAACAGGTAGCTTTTGAAAAATCCCCACAAAAAGACCAAGATTTTATAAGATCGATAGATAGGGAAAGAGTACTTCACATTAATCACGTAGATTGATAAAGGCTTTGGAAACTACAGTTATCATCTATCAGTAAAAGGTTCCTAAGAGTAAATACGATTTAGCAAGCACACGATTTGGACATCTTTACAATGGTTATCAGCAGGAGAGGAAACTCATTGGTTAGGTATTAACATCTCAAGAAGTACATCAGCAACAGACACGGGCGTGAAATTTCATGATAAAGGCATAGGAAACTATACCTGTACGGGTCTTCTCTTCCTGTACTTTATCAATCACCTGAAAAGAGAAGAAAACAAAATATGTTAGCTCAATCAAGTCTCTAGGATCGGCATAAGTTATTGAGATTTGCTTGATCTTCAAAAACATAATATAGTATTACTAATTGAGTATACACGTCACAAAAGAGAGGGACAAAGATATGCAATTGCCATCTTTGTGTACATAACATAGAAGCTTCTAAGAACATGTGTCAATTTTCTGGTCAGACTTTACCCATCTCTGTGATATCATCCAAGACACGCTACAACAAGAGGCATACTATTTGCTATCAAGGTTCCACAGGCGTGATCATTATGGTGACTCACGACATGGAACCCAGCAAAGTGCCTCTTGGAGCACATATCTGATTTGGCTAAGAATCATCACTCCAGAGAAAGGAGATTGAAGAACAAATAGAGCCTCAACATTAGGTAACATATACATAAACACACAAAAATTACCTCATCAGGAACTCTTAGATACTTGATTGTGTTGCCACGAATATAACATTCCGGCATCCGCCAAAACCTGTCTCCATCCTACAGCATAAGTGACAACAAAACTGAATGTCAAACCACAGAAAATCATCAATATAGTCAAAACAAAACGAAAATTGGGTATAGAAAAGCAGTTGAAGACCTTTGATGTACAGATAACTTCACGCAGATGAATGTTCATCCATGTATCACAATTCACCAAGTGTCCATTATATGTCTCCCCATTCTTCAGCTCCACGAGCTACCAAACAGACGCAAACATAGAAGATCATATACCATAAGATACAGAGAATGTATACTTAATGTACACAAACTAATATCAATTAAAACCTTCCAAATCTACACTCATCACAGCAATTGAGACTTAAAGAAAGTTGTAGAATTATAACAATCGCAATTCAATTATCTTACAACACCCTCTTTAACCCACCAAACAGAGTTCATATGAACTGAACTTTCAGATTCCAAATAAAACCCTAAATGATATATCAGAGACAGAGAAACGATCGAAAGATTATCGTACCATGGGATGCCCTTGAGCAGTCTTAAGCAGCGAAAGTGGAAGCTAGAATCAGGACAAATCAAGAAAAAAATTAGTAATTTCTTGAGAACAGATGACCAAGTAAAAGCAAAAAAAGAAAACCCTAGACACAAAAAAAATCATCCGAATACTTTACCATCTTCTTGAAACAAAAGATTTAGCGAGTCCAACGCAACCTGAAAGAACCCATCAGTATATGTTAAAGATAGATAACACAGCGAGAAAACCCTAGCGGAGAGAATTCGATATTTAGTTCAGAAAACAAGTAGAACGAGGAACAAAGGGAGAAAAATCACTACCTTATAAATATTCACAAGACTGATTTCTCTTCCTAGAAAAAAAGTACTAGTTTTGAGAAGAAGAGAGTGCCCAAAGAGAAGGAAGAGATCGAAGAACCACACGATAGCGAGAAATTCGAACTCAGATTTATAAATTCTTAACTTCTTGGCTTTGGCAGAAGAAGGGTTTTGTAAGTAATCATTAAAAATCGGTAATCTTTTAAAGAGTCAATGTACACTTTTAGGTTTTGTAATTGTACCCTTTAATTTTGTATAGTTTCCATAATCGGCACTATTATTATTTATGTTAAACTCCTCCTATTTTGATTAAATAGCTTAATTCTGCGTATCCATCACTCACTACTCATATAACTCCTCTTATATTAATAAACTTAAACGATAGTTTCCTTCTTTCTTTCCCTTCTTTTTTTATAAACTTATTAATTACAGAATAATTTATATTTCAGATAAAAACAATAAAATATGGTATGATTTTACATAAATCATAATTGTATATGTATCAACTCATGAGATTGATAAGTAATCTTTTTATAAGCTAAACAACAAATCCGTTGTCGTCCAGCGGTTAGGATATCTGGCTTTCACCCAGGAGACCCGGGTTCGATTCCCGGCAACGGAACTTTTTACATTTTTTTTTATAAACCTTCGTTGCATTACCGAACTAGTTGTGTGCGGTTGGTACAAGGAGGAACAAAGATACGAGAAACCATAATCAATGTCTACTGATTTTTTTCTTTATACTTGGTACATCAAAATAAAATTACAAAAACTTGAGAAGAAAACGAGACAGATTTAGATTTGATGATTAGTCACTTGCCAAGTCCAAGCTCTTTCTCCACTTCTCTGGTTAGGCTGAACTGTAAGGTGTTCTGCCATGGGAACAGAGTTCGTGTCACAGGTAGTTTCCTCCTTAGATCCTATAAATTCAAAATAAACACAAGCATGATTCTTGGAGGAGTTTCTTGATGTAATATAAGGTTTAAAGGTTTTAATTTGTGAACTCTTGTTACCTTAAAAGTGTTATCAGGCAACTTCGAATACGCTACCTGATATGATGCAATGAAAGATCAGAACAAGAAAGGTTTACAATATAAGAGATGGTAAAAGAATGATTAACAGAGTTGTTATTTATGGACCTCTAGAGCTGCAAGGTACTCTGTCTCATGGTGCCGGATTACATTAGCAATTCCGACAGCGCAATCATCTGCAGACTGAAGATGGAAAGAAGAAACCAGAAAATATCATAATATAAACCTTTCTAAGAATCCAAAACAAGCCATTAGATAAACTTTTGGTTTAGTGGATTAGAGGGAGGGGATACCTGAAATATTGTGGAATCTTGGAACTCATTCTTCGCATCTAATTGCACATTTCCTTCTTCAAAATAATGGGCTCCTACCTGAAGCAAAACAGTTATGTTTACAATAAACTCGATAAAGTTATGGTAAGATTACAGAAAGATAAAAAGATTCACCAAATCGTGCTCGTTACCTGCAATTTCCCTTTTATGTCAAGCACCTGGGATTCATCCTGAAAATCGATATTCCAGACAGATCTCCAACTCCCATTACTGCACAACATCTCAGTTTTTGTAACCAAAGATTAATTATTTCAGGTAAAGGTTTAATCGCTCTCTCTGAACAATAGAAATGGAAGAGCTAGGCCACAGATGATGCAAACGGAATGGAGAATAAGTAGAAGAAGGTTAGTTTGTACACACCAAAAGTTCTGGGGACTAAGTCTTATCGCAGTTATAATAATAACTAGCTCAAAGTTAGACCCTGGCCCCTCAGCGTCTTTCCCCTTAACACAGTTAACTGAGCATACACCTTTTGGATAAGCTTCACTAACGTATCTCTGGATTTCAGCATCAAGAGAGTATCTGAAATCAGAAAACAATCCCTTCAACAAAAATATTAAGAGACGAGGCAAGAAAAAGTTGTAGATCACTAGATTCTTTGCCCTTTTCTCTAAACTTCTCAAAGTGTTTTTCTATTGTTTGCCTTGCTTTCATAAGAACTTAAACTATGACTCTATATGAACATTTAGAAGTGAATAATGAAGCATGCTTATGATCTTACACCTCCAGCTAGATACAATACCAAGTCAATGTTAAACTATTAATTACTAGGAAGAAACCAATCAAATTACATACCTGTATTCCTCGATATACGAAGATGGGAGTTCTTCATCATTTGCCGGCCGTACCTTTGTACAAATCTGATCAAAGAAAGGAGTTCTAAACTTAGGATTTAGATTCAAAAATTACAGGAGCTAGTGAAGAATAGATTTAATCACTGATATACCTGTTTAACATGATCAACTATGGCAACCTGGGCAGTTCTAGGATCAAGGTACTCGGTCTCAGTAAGTTCACTATAAGATGAAACAATCACCTGATATACAATGAAAAGAGTTGCTAAATATTGCAGTGGATAAATACTAAATACTTTTGCAAGATCATATTTAACAAACAAGATATGAAGATGTCCATAATTCAATTCAAGCATCAAAGAGCCTAAGAGAGACTAATATCACAGAACTGACATGATATATCTCTTATAAGTGATCCAATAACTATTCTATATCGATATTTCATCAGTTCTGTAAGATTCTTGAAATAGGATCCTTGAACAAAATGATACCTAAATATTCCACATAGAGAATCCGAATATTTTAGATCACAAGTCCATAATAACAGAGAACTCGACTCTTATGTGGCGTAATTTTCAAACCTAGTCCAAGAAGCCAGAATAGAGCCAACAGTCAGTGTAACTAAACCCTTTAAAGATCAAAGATATGAACTCACATCCCCAGCTCTACTGGGCATTTCAAGGCAAATCATGTGAGACTTGTTGTACACCGGAAATGCCTCCATGGCTGCCTCGTTGTAGACTTCGTCATCGCTCAAAACTGCCTTTAAATCTACCCGAAATTCAAAATGTCAAATCAGGCACAATGATCCTCAAACTAAGAAAATCGAGAAGAAGAATGTATGATTGCACCTTCTCATTTAGGATCACATATGTAACAATAAACAAAAATCAAAAAAGGTTAACCGTACAAGTGTACACATATGCGTAAATGTATGCATACGCATCTAAGTACCTTTGGCGACATAATTAATTTCGCCAGCAGGAGCATTGAGAAGAAACCACTTAGCGATTTCCTTCTTCTGCTCGTAACTGAGTTCTGTCTCCGGTAGTTCCTCTTCTTCGTCCGCCATAGTTTCTCTCTCTCTCTCTCTCTCTATAAAGAAGACGGGGAGAAACAAACCGTTTCGCCGTCGGTAATCTGAATAGCTACGTTTGTCAATTTACCGATTAAAATTGAGACAGAGATTAAATCGTGGCCGTTGATTTATAATGATTAACTCCAAACGGTGTCGTTTCAACGTGAATGGACCAATGTCACGTCTCCTTTTTTCTCGACAACGAACGGCGTCGTTTTCAATCATTACATTGGTTGATTGATGACATAAAAATAAAGTCTATTGGTTAATGACTCCGTTTATATACTTAAATATTTGCCCTTATTACTATAATAGCGTCGGTGAAATCTTGAATAATCAAAATTAGTATTATCACTAATTATAATACGTATGAGTGAGATTAAACTCTCTTTTTTTTTCCCGAAGTGTGAGATTAAAACAAAATTGGGTAAATGTTAATGTAATATAAAAGAGTTCCTTCCTATACATAAGCTATAATCTATCAAGATAACCACTTCTTTTATGAGAATCCTTACAACATTGTAAGGCCTTTAACTAATTAATTCTAACCCGAGTTAACTAGCAAGCGTAATTGCGTAGAGTCCATGGCTTGATGAGATTTGCTTCCAAAAACTCTTTCCACACCTTTAAAGGTCGTATTTTGTCAAAATTGGTAAATTTACCCCGACTCTTTTGATTGTTCAGAAACAACCCTCTAGCTGCAAAACCCATGAGTTCTGTAGAGTCCATGCAATTCTTTATCCGGAGTCCGATCCCTCCTTCGGCTAAGAGTCCCTTTCTTGAACTTTGACGATCAAGATGGTGATCGGTGTGAGAAATCTGTTTAATGGTCACTGATTCTTCCGGGAACTGCACACCCATCCCAAACGAATCCCAATCGAGTTGCTGGAAGAAAGAAGCAGCACGATCTAAGGACGTTTTGGAGTCGTTTGACATTAGAGATTGTTGTTCTAGAGATACTCTATCGACTTGTAGCTTTAGCTCGTGCAGTCTTTGACCAACTCGAGAAGATATGGTGTCGTATAAGTGTTTTGTTGATATATGGTTGGCTCCTGCGGTCTTGACAACGTCATCGAAGTGAATTGGGTCACCAATGATCACCGTCACCTGAGAAATACTTAAAACTTCAATATATAGTAAAAGACTTGGATTGAAAATATATGAACCCGAATCAACTAGCTTTGCGACAGATTAATGCTTTTTAAAGCATTATTTCAAGATTATTTGAATGCTCACACCACTAAAATCTATTATGTGACCCTTGCTCAAACCCATATTGTGGTTCTAAGGGATTAACTAGTTTGGCTCGTGATGCATCAAACTATGAAAGATTGATGCATAAACCCGGGGAGAGAAAAAGGATAAGTCGAAGATACTCACAGTCTTGCCTATTCGTGGAACACTGGCTCCAACCGGCATTATGTCCTGCATGCCAGTATGCACAAATGGCACAACCATAGGGAGAGTGTCTGCATCCAAAATTAACCTGAAAAAGAAGTCAACCGCAACTTCGTAGTTATTTCGTTATTCAACAAAGTGATAGACACGCATTCATGTGGAGTGCAATATAGCAAGGAATTTAACTCAAGCTGCAAACTTACCTTCCAATGCCTCTTTTTGCTGAGCCCATAGTCTTGCCACCATCACGGGAGCGACTACCTTCTGGAAAGATATGGACCCAGCCTCCACTATTCAATTTTGCTATTGCAATATCCATACCCTGTGAAATAGTTATCAAACTTTCAATCACATGAATCCATAGCACATATACAGAACACAATACACTTTTCACCGTCAGATATTGAAGTAAGATGAATTAGCATGTACAATGTGATCATCAAAAGTGCCAGCATTAATAAAGCTTAGCTATAAAGACCAGCCTTTGTTACCTGCTGATAAATTCCTTCACCGCGATTAACTGGCAAGACTTTGACAGATCGAAAGAAAGCTGAAGTTACAGGGTTTTTAAAGCATCTATCTGTAGCACAAAGCGTCCACCTCAAATTACGGGCATCAAGTAGGATTTTAGGTGGAAGTAAAGACGCAATGACAAATGGATCATCCACGGAGGCAACATGATTGCTAACCTGAATTGGAATCCATCTGTTAGCATACAGTCAGGTTCAACTGAAACCCTAACCACATACATACGACAAGTCATAATATAAGTCACCTCATACCGTTATAAGAGGTTTTTTCTTTGGCCTTTTTAGCAAAGCATCATGCAATTTTTCTAAACCATACACCTGCAAAGGTAACCAAGGTGATAAATGAGTATACAATGAACATAAGAGTGCAATTTAAGAAACAATAATCTAAGATGTCATACCTGGACACGGTTAAGACCATTCATGAAAACGTGACAAGCATTTCCAATAAGGGGAACCGCAACAGCTTGAAGCATCCGGAAAAGAGCAGATTCTTCTTCGGCTGTCAAATCTTTAGCAACTACAAGAAGGAAGAGTTTGCCTATCAGAAATTCGACAACCAAAATTAAAGTAGACATGATCAAAGTATATACAAAAAAATCCTCAGAATCACGTCCGCTATTCTCAATTAGCTAAACAAACCCCAAAAGTGCTAAAACTAACCCTTGTGAACCAAAATTATCAAAATCAAGAACACCATCAAGCTAATCAATTTTATCCGTGAATCAGAATTGTATCATCGAGCTAATCTAGTTTCAAGAAGAAGCATTGGGCTCGAATCATCATACAATATATGCATATGCACTATAGTCTATACTGCATCCAGATATGCACTCGTAAATAAACAATGATCGAACACAAGAAAATGGTAAGATCAATTGCCTCCACTGAGACGTATCCATACACACGATAAACATATAGACAATTACACCATAAACATAATTCAAACCTCGTCTACGATAAAAGGCAGGTACAGAAGGAAGAGGCTCCCGACGAAAGTTCCGAAATCTCGTCACCAAGCGCTGGATGGTGGAAGAGAAGTACCCATCCGGTGAGAAAACCACCACCCTACCTCTATGATCGTCAACAGCGATTCGAAACCGATCCCGGAGCTTCAACTTCAACAATAGCGCACTTTTCCACAGATCCGCCTTATCAACCAATTGAATTCCCATTCCAAATTCAAAAACAGCCACGCAATTGATTACTTATATGATCTGATTCAACCCTAAACCGCACCTTACGTGTCAAAACTTTCCCGAAGAAAAAAAGTTTCACGGCGAATGAGATCGTGTCCAAGGGTGAGCGTTATAGAGCGAGACAGAGGTTTACTGGCGGGTGGTGAAGGGTTTGGAATACTAACGTAAACGGCGGTGAGCTGTGCGCACGATAGTAAAAAAAATATCGAGTTTTGGATAACCTGCTAAACATGGGCCCAAACACACAAATATCTAGCGGTACATAAACTATAGTCTGACGGAAAAAAAAAAACTATTGTATAGTCTTGAATATCTTGGAAGAGTTAAGGACACGTGGCATAGAAAACACATACACGTGACGCTGTATAAACGATAGTTTTAATATCTTGCAAGAGTTAAGGACACGTGGCGTAGGTACATGCATACACGTGGCAAATGCCACATGGACAAATTACATTGACAACAAAAAAAAAAAAAAACTTGGTATTGTTTCAACCATTATTAGAAGAAATAAAAGACATCAGATTTTGATAGTTAATTAATAATCTGAGGAAGCTCGAGTCTTGGGATATTTAGGCATGAAGGAGAAGTAGATATGTGTTCCGGATAAAACAAGAGGCTTGAAGCCATCATCGTCATCGTAATCGATATTGTAGCAATCAGAGTTAGTTACACAGTATACAAAAGTGTAAGCTTTACCATACATCTGAATGAGCCAGAAAGTGGTCGCATGATCACCTATTTTACCGTTAGTTGTTATATCGGACTTGAACGGTGACGATGAGGAGAAGTTAGTAGACCACACACGAGTATCATCAGGACAAATCTTATCTTCAAAATCCTCAAACTTTATGCTGAATTTGGTGGAGACACGTACGATATTATCTTCTTTATGTAGAATAAAGGTTACTGGTGTGGGTCGAAGAAGAGAGGTTTTTGATAAAATAGCAAGTTGTGGACATAAAGGAGATGATTCGTCTTGTGGGAATCTTTTGGAATGAGATACTGCGGTTTCATGTGAATTAGCGTTGATGATATAGTAAGGGGTGTTTGGTAAAATTGGATCCGAGTTTATATCTAATGCTGGGTAGTATGTTTCGTCGTCGCGACCGAAAACAGTAGATGATGTGACCAATAAGGTAAAGAAGATGAAGAAGATGGTTGGTTGCATTTTTATTTTATTTTGTTTTCGAATAAGGTTTTTTTTTAGATGATATTTTGTTTTCTTTAAGGTGCTCTATTTATAAAGCTCAAATAAGGATCGTTTGGTTAGGGGTTAAGGATGAATTATTTAAATAAAATTCACATGTTTTGGAATATTTCTAATTGATTCTCCTTCATAGTGATATGGAAATGGATCAAGTGACTCTATAGAAAATTGCACGTTGTTCAACGTGGGTCTTTTTAGTTTATTTAAATTAATGGTAAAATATAAACAAAATCGTAATCAAAGATATTGATCTAATCCTATGAGTTGACTATGACTCTAGGAGAATACAATGTGCTACAATTGCCTAAGATTTTAAATATACAGTTTAACCATTTATTTTGTAGTATTACATGGATTTATGTGTTTATTTATACCTTGTATATAAATATAATAGTAAACACTTAAAGATAAATTAATGTTATAATTGATTGACAGTAAAGAATTAGATTTTGACGCAATTTTTCATTTTGCAATTTAGTCGTGTATTATTATTATTAAAAGTTTGGAATAGTTGAATATAAATTATCATTTAAAATAATCGTTTAAATGAGTAATAAAATTAGAATCAGGTCACAAATCCATAATTTTATATTTTACCAATTAGAAAATAGCAATTTAGAAGAGTAGAAACACAGAAACAATTAGATTAATTGTTTCATGAGCTGTAAGATTATAAAATTAGCACTATCAAATAAAAGTTTACAAATTTACAATATAAGCAGAATATTAAACAAAAGACAAAACAAAAAATACTAAAATAAACACGTTTTGGGCAAGACTTAAAACTTTCTAATTTATATATGAAATTGATTGCCATAGCTGGCAATTGGCATGGACCGTATGGTATGTAGATCAATCAAGAAATCAAAACCTTAAAAGTTAAAACAGAGTATTTTTACATTAATTTCCAAACATTGTTTACACATTCATAGTTATTAAAACGTAACAAGCAACGAAAAGTTCATAAGCGAAAAAAACAAAGGAACAAGAACCAAGGATCACTCGCTAACCAAGAACCGGTTCTTCTCAATCCCAAACATATCAAACCACATCATCAGCCACCAAAACCACACTACAAACACTCAAATCAATCAAGAGGACGGAACGCCAATGGCTCCTTCTCAGCCTTCTGCTCACTGAAGATCTTTGAGATCCTCTCCGTTGGAACCAAGGGCATGTATGATGAGACTCTGTACCCTTTTTCAGCAGCCATGGATACTGTGTCGTTGTACTTCTCAGAGCAGAAAGCAGCTGTTGGTACTACGACTTGAGCTACCCGGGGGAAGAGAGGAAGCTGGTTCAGTTTCTTCCATGCCGAGACAGCGCATTGCTCTGCTTTTGGCTCATAGTTCGCGTACAATTCCTTAGCAGCAGGCTCGTATTTGGTGTAGACGGATTTAGCCATTCCAGAGGCGGTTTCTACAACGCCAGAACGTCGAACCTCAGAAGCAACAGCTCGGGCCACTATAGGTGCTAGTTGGGCGGCTGAGATTGCCTGAGCAGACACTTGTTTGACGACTGGGGGGACACGGCGGTCAAGCTCGGTCACAGACATGTCGACCTGCAATAATGCAAAACGATTCAATGGATACTGTCAGCGTTGGAAGAAATAAACCCAAAGATGACAATAACACCAAGCCGTTTATTAAACCTTCTACTTAAAACTGTAAACTTGATCCCAAAATAGGAGCATGTAAGGTATATGGCGCGTACTCTACCAATTTAGACATAGCAACCCAAGAAAGATAAGGTTCGTGTAGTTATAAAGTTAGCAATATCCCATCAAAACCACAAAATAACTGATCATTTGATTTGAACACACGCAGAGTTTCTCAATCACATATGTTCTTACAACATAGCTACGCTAAGTTCCACGGTCTCAATTGACCTAGTCAATGACGAAGTTTTCTCAAAGCACATAGAAGCCTAACTGACTCTCATTTAGTTCAACAGAACCATTCCATCATTCAGCAAGAAACTAAACAAGCCACTTCGAAAAATCCAAATATAAGGAAATGTCAATATACCTTCTGGTCCATGTATTTAAGGACCTCAACAGGGAGATCATGGTACTTCTCGTACACCGGACCAACCACGGTCTTAACAGCTCCTTCAACGGATTCAACACCTGGTTTCAGAGGACCAGACTTGTCCTTTGCCTTCGCGTAAATGATTGCGAAGCGAAGCACAGCTTCGACAGCCGCAGCTTGCACGAATTCCAAGTACTTCAACCTGTCTTTGTCCTCCTTAGTCTGAAAATTCAAGAACAGATGGAACGGAAAACAGATAAATTAGCCAACAAAATAATTTCACCATTAAATCCTGCTCATTCTTCTATACAATATTTAATATAAATACGATTTATACACAAAAACCCCAGTCAAACGTGAAACCAATGATTAACGAATCGAATTAAAAAAAAATATAAGCTCGAATCATCTGCTAATCTGCCTTTTTACGCGTCGATAAGATCAAGGAAAAGAGTTTAGCATATATAAACATGCAATTTTCAAATCAGAATACAGATAACCATTGAACAAAACGAGAAAACTAAACCTAGAAAAAACCTCCATAAATCAAATCACAGAAACGTAAAACCCAAAATTGAGACGAGAAATCTCCCAAAACCAATCGACAATAACAAATCGATTGAGATAAACGAATTACCATATCCACTTTCTGCTGATTGAGATCTTCCTGAGCCATACTCGTTCAACTAATCGGTGAATACGAAAAGGATCGAAAGATTCTCCACGGAATTCGAATTGATTTTGAGAGGAACCAGAAAATATGTGACAATGAAATTGACGTACACCCTAGAGATTTGGTCTATATAATAAGGAACTTGGCACGTGCGAAAAGTGAAGATACACGTGCAAGCGTGTGCCTCGGTTGAGTCGGTGGGGGCGCGTCTTTTCATTGGTAAGTACCTAAATTGTAGCTAATCCATATTCTGTGGGCCGTTGACAACGTCTGGGCTAAGTAAACGTACTTTGCTAAGAAAAGAAAATAATATAAATATTTATTTTTTCGTACTATAATAAATTAATAAAAATTGATAGATTCCAGAAGTTAGGAAACTGTGCTATTTAATTTAGCTTATAATTTACACAACCCGCTGTATTTCATGTTTTTATTTTCTAATTTTTTTTGTTCTTAATCAACCGACTGCTATTTTATATTTTTTATTTTATTAAAAATATATAAACAATGAGCAAATAATATAACACGTTTTAGATGTTGTACGTTAAATATAAAATACATATAAACATTCGCGAATTTTAATATTTAGAAACATTAATAGCATGAGGTTTTTATTATTTTGTGAAACTGAATTACACATCAAACTTCATATTAGTTTATAAAAATTCAACATAATGTTTTATCTTTATCACAATTTTCTTTTTTTTTCTATGATTTTTAGTAAATATAATTTTTTTATTTGCTAGTTTTTTGTTCTAATGCTCGAATTATCTTTGTATTCGTCCTACTTTGATTTCATATGATCTGAAAAAAATGGGAGGGTATAATTATTACTCTTTTGCATAAGTTTCTCTTATGGTCATACGGCATTTAAGACGAGATTGCAGTTGTGGGCTAATTGGGCCCATAGGGACCATTGATGAGGCCCATTTACATGAAATTGTATATGTATAATGTATAGATTGTAAATAATAAAGTTTAGTTATTAATTAATGACTAAATTACAACAATCAAGAAAACTTTGTAAATGAAAATCGTCCATCAACATTACATTATATATGAACAAAAATAGTACATTTCAACATTCAAAATATTTTATTCAAACAAGATCAAATATCAATCATATCACAAAGTCAATTATGTCTGATCAATGCATCATATGCTCGTTATAAAATAAAATTTAACCCATTTCATTCCATAATGTAATAAGAGTCCTCCAATATGTTACAACCACATTTCACATTAAAAAGTATATAATAATAGACATTTGACTTTATGTTAATTTCTGAAAAGAATCATATGCAGAATATATATACTATACTATTGACTAGATAATCCAATTTACGCAATTTATGTTGTCTAAAAACTAAATTTCATAAAATCAATTCTTTTTTAGCAAATATTCCGCTTTATCCTCTATATATATACAGTATATGATCTGATTATTACTCAAAAATTTAATAATAAGCTAACCAAATAATTCAGAATAATAATAAAAATGGATAGAAGAAAGGAAGTTTCCAACGAAAATAATTAAATAAGATATAATAATAATAATAATTTGAGCGTGTTATAGGCTGTGATGGCCCCAATTATTAACCTTATAAGCCAACATGCCACCAACAGCTAATAAAGCAAAATTCAATTCTTCTTCTATTCCCATTTTCCCACTTTAATTTTAAATGAAATTCTCAAAAAATACTCTTTTGAATTTCATAATTTAAAATTAAAAACAAAATTAAGCACAGATCTCAATAACTTCTCGGACTAATCTATGCAACTCTCGATTATTTTATTTATATAGACAAACGAACAATTTATATAGTTTCTCAATCTGTAAAATCAAACCCATATATTCCGGAAATTAAATTATATAAAAAATATTTAAAAATTGTGAGACACAAAAGATGAATTTAAGATGTGAAGAAAAAGGGCAAAAGAGTAAATTTCAACGCCTGCACCTTGTAATGGTGCTGCATCCACGGTTATAAGGGTTCGCCTGAGCTCCACGCTGGCAGTTATAGTACGATGCACCACGGCGTGAGCAAGGTACAGTGTTCTTCCTCATAGCACCGTAGCTAATATAGTTCTTTGTAGCTAAAATGCGCCGATTGATCTCTGAATCGAACTCCATTTCTTCTTCTTCTGCTATACAGTCCGCGATTGATCCTTTGCATCCAGAGAATAGCGAAGATTCGCTCCGTAGAAACCCTAACGCATCGCCTGCGTAGTCGCCGCTTGTAGCGTTGACCGTGGCGATTGCGATTGAGAGAATCGCGATGACGGCGTAGATCGCGCGCGATTTCATTTTTTGTTGATATAGCAAAGCTTTGGGATGATTCAGAGGCTTTCGGGTTTCGAAGTTGAAGTGTTTTTTTTTTTCTTTGTACAGAGCTAAAGGCAATAAGCTCAGTATTGGTGTTATGCTTCTTATAACCTGATTGTATAATTAAAACGGGCATGGTTTTGGCTATATTAACCAAATTGCCATTGGCTTTTGTTAGAAATTAGAATAGTACGCGTTTTTTATTAATACGATGATTGACGATTTTGACTCTTACGTATAATAAAGTATTCCTTTTATAAATAGAAACAAAATATTCTAATTTTCAATTTTTTTATATTTATTTTGAGATTTGCTAGTTATCAAAATTTCAAACTTTGACAATAAAAAAAACAAAATTCAAGACTTTCCCTCTTTTTTTTTTAACTTTTACTTTCCCTCACTTTACCTTTAGTAAATCACTTTTTTGATCCAAAGAAAAAAGCAGTAAATGGCCGTTAAGTAATAACGTGGTTAAAGCAAGGGTAACATTGGAAATAAAGTGATTGACCCGTTTATCTTTTTCTTTCCCAGACTCAAATGGTGTAAGATCTTGATTGGAAGAGCTTTTAGTCGGGCTTAAAGCTTTTTAATTATCAATCGTGTTTGGTTGACAGAGCTTAAAACGGAGCTGTAAGTAGGTCTAAAAGCTCCTAAAAGCTCGTTATCTCTAAACTCTTCGTTGGAGCTTTTCCCAAGCTGTAAGCTCCTTAAACCGTAAAAAGTCATAATTGTCCTCATATATTTAATTAATTTCCTATTCATGTTTATTATATGTCTATTTTAGTAATTTTATGTCTAACAGCTCACAGCTTTACCAATCAAATAATTTTAATATAAGCTTCCGCCGCTTACAGCTTCAGTAGCTTACTGCTTCAACCCCTTACAGCTACCGCTCTACTAAAAGTTTTTCCAATCGACCCATAAGTATAGAGAGAGATATTTTGACGGCGTAACTACAAATTAGAATCTAGACGGACGTTTTCTCTCCTTTCCGTTAAAGTTGACCGTCGCTGACCAACTAATCGTTAGTCTGGCCAATATATATTCAGCACAATCTCTAAAGGGTATTTAGAAAAAATATTTATTCTGAATCTATACTATATAAAAGGAGGATACTCAGTTCTGAGGCTATCCACGTATCCTCCACGTAGTCACTTACTCATCCAATTATCTTTTGACATGTGTATTAATTTTGGGCACATAGACCACGTAACGTACTAACCTTTACAAATCCTCTCACTTCTTACCTTCATTTCTTGTCTTCTATATTGCCTTTATTGTCTCCTCTTAAAAAGCCCTCATTAATTCACGTCTTCCGTTTTCCAGACGGCCTATTCTCCTTTACCGTTTTGCCTACCACCATTTCATATCTTTAGGATTTAAGGCTCTACACTATTTGTTGTGGCGGTAGTACAATTCCTTTCGAATAAATTCTCAATGGATTTGGGAATTGGAGAGTAAAAGGCTGCGAGGAGAAGAAAGAAGAAACTTTCAATGGATTTGGGAATTGGAGAGCAAAAAGCTGCGAGGAGATGAGAAAAGAAGCTAAGAGAATGAATCTTTACAAAGAAATCCGGTAATCGTTTATCGAATTCCAAAATAGCTTTGGTCCAAAGCGAGTGAGTTTGGTGTTCTTTTGGTCCAAAACCGGTGCGTTTGGTGTTCTATTCCATTTATGTTTTCTCTGCTTTCAATTT
>KE151142.1:647434-688362 GCA_000411095.1 Aethionema arabicum
CTCCGGCGTATTCTCCGGCTCTTCCTCGACCAATTCCTCCGCATCTCCGTCGTCCATTGCCTATGCGGAGTCATTCATCAAGCCAACACGAGATTCAGAGACGAAAACAGAACAAAGATGGAACCTTTAAGAAGATTCTGTTACTTGTTATCATCTCTACAGCTTCTGGAATCGGTTTCGTGATTTGCGTTGTGGGATTTCTGTGTTTATATCTAAGAATTAAGAATCGGAGAAAGAACATTAAAACGGTGTCGTTTAACAAAAGGGGGAAATCTCAAAGCTCGTCAAGAAAAGTGAGTATAAACCCTACCCTTGATTTCTTATACTTAAACTCAGGAGTCGATTTAGAGAGACAAAGCTCTGTTAAAGAGGTACGAGAAACCGAGAAGAGCTTGAATGATGATAACAATGGCGGATTACTTGAAAAAGAGGCTAAAAAGAGTAAAGAAACAGAGATTTTGTCAGATTTTGACATTTCAACTAAAGAAATCGTGTCGGTACACGATAACGATGAACAAGAACAAACAATAAACTCTGTTGCTCCTGATTCTTCAGATGAAGATGAATGTTTTCATTCATTTAATGAATCTCAATACTCAAATCCAAGATTATCAAATGTTTCTTCAGTTACTGCTAGTCTTAATCTTGAATCTTCTCAACGTTTTCAAGAACCTGACCTTGAGATTCCAGAAGCTTCTTCTGGAATCCCTCTTCCTCCTCCACCGCCTCCACCGCTTCCGAAATTCTCTGTTAAACCAACCGCTAATTTCCAAACGCTTTCGTCGCAATTATCTGAAAAAGCTTCTACTTCTTCATCTACATCAAATCTTCCAACCGTTTCACCAAATTCATTACAAAAAGCTTCTAAATCTTCACCAATTACAGAACTTCTACCTCGTCCACCTCCACCGCCGCCACCGCCTGGCTTAGTAAAGAACAAAACGCCACCGCCACCGTTATCTCTGGATTTTTCTGAACGTAGACCATTAGGTAAAGACGGAGCTCCATTACCTAAACTGAAGCCACTTCATTGGGATAAAGTAAGAGCTACACCAGATCGAACTATGGTTTGGGATAAGCTCAGAACAAGTTCTTTCGAGTAAGTTTACACAACTTTCTCTGTTTTCAAAATCACAAATTCAGATGATAACTTCTTGAGTTTTGGTTTAAACAGATTAGATGAAGAGATGATTGAATCGTTGTTTGGTTACACAATGCAAAATTCAACAAAGAATGAAGAAGGAAAGAGCAAAACTCCATCACCAGGGAAACATCTTCTTGAACCTAAAAGACTTCAAAACTTCACCATTCTTTTAAAAGCTTTAAACGCAACTTCTGATCAAATATGCTCTGCTTTAGGGAAAGGTAAAGTTAAACAGTAACTAAGCAAACTCTAGGTTAAAAACTAGGTCTGTTTTGATTTAACGTTTTCTTGTAGGGGAAGGTTTGTGTTTGCAGCAATTAGAAGCATTAGTGAAAATGGTACCAACTAAAGAAGAAGAAGTTAAGCTATGTAGCTATAAAGGAGCTGTAAATGAACTTGGTTCAGCTGAGAAATTTCTCAAAGCTATTCTTCAAGTACCATTTGCGTTTCAGAGAGCTGAAGCTATGCTTTACAAAGAAACATTTGAAGATGAAGTTGTTCATCTCAGAAACTCTTTCTCAGTTCTTGAGGTACTTTTCTCTAACAAATCCTCGTTAATTGCGTGTTTCACAAGCTACCTTTTGAGTAAATTGTTTCTAATAGGAAGCTTGTAAGGA
Organism: Aethionema arabicum; assembly: GCA_000411095.1. NCBI lineage: Eukaryota > Viridiplantae > Streptophyta > Magnoliopsida > Brassicales > Brassicaceae > Aethionema > Aethionema arabicum. Next base: position 649,196 of record KE151142.1, read on the forward strand.
GCTGAAGTCAAGCAGACTATTCTTGAAGCTTCTAGAAGCTGTACTCAAGACTGGAAACAGAATGAATGTAGGAACAATACGCGGCGGAGCAAAAGCTTTCAAGCTTGATGCTTTACTTAAGCTTTCTGATGTAAAAGGAACAGATGGGAAAACAACTTTGCTTCACTTTGTCGTTCAAGAGATTTCAAGATCTGAGGGAATTAGGGTTTCAGACAGTATCATGGGAAGGATAATGAATCAAGGATTAAACAAGAACAGAACAGCTGAAGAGAAAGAAGAAGATTACAGAAGAATGGGGCTTGATTTGGTTTCAGGTCTAAACACAGAGTTACGTAACGTGAAGAAGACGGCAACGATTGATCTTGATGTTCTTGTGAGCTCTGTATCGAATTTGAGAGATGGATTAGGGAAATTAAAGAGTTTAGCTACTGAGAAACTTAAAGTGGAAGAAGAAAACAGAGGATTTGTGAGTTTAATGAGTATGTTTTTGAGACAAGGAGAGAAGAGTTTGGAAGAGTTAAGAGGAGATGAAAAAAGAGTAATGGAGAGAGTTGGAGAAATTGCAGAGTATTTTCATGGAGATGTTAAAGGAGATGAGAAGAATCCATTGAAGATTTTTATGATTGTGAGGGATTTTTTGGGAATGTTGGATCATGTGTGTAGAGAATTGAGATGTGTGAGAGTTCCAAATAGCCCTAGCCCTTTGGCTCCATTTCGATGATGAGGAGATGGAGGAACAAACCCTAATTTGAGATTTGGTTGGTTTGATTCTGTAGAGGATTTTGTGTTAATGAAAGTAGGGAGAGATGTTGATTTCTTCTTGTTTTGTAATAACAGAGTGACAAAAGATTCAGACTTTGAATCTGTGTAGATTTCAATGAATGATTGATATATATGTATGGATTTTATATATAGATATATATAGACATATTATATCTATATTACTTATTTTTCTCTGTTTTGCACATAATTTTTTGCTAAATTTAATTTTCCCCAATAATATATTAGAGATTTGATTTAAATATAAGTTTGACCATCTAAGAATATATAAATGGTTAATATTAGTGCATAAAATAAATTTATAAAATAATTAAAGTAGTTAAATATAAGTCAAGATAAGGTAGCACAAATCTTCGTCATGTTACATGCAACAATTCTTCTATTGGACCGAATCTGTGATCCAAATTGATGTGGATCGATAGAAATATAACATAAAAAAAGTTTTTTTTTTAAACACAAAAAGTTATCTTTTGAGACAAAATTGAGATTATAATTATTTTTAATTATCTCAAACGATAAAAATCGTCTTCACAGGGAGCTGATGGCTGATATTTAAAAACCCTAATATTATCAAAATTATCTCTGATTTTTCCTTTGTAAACATCTCCAAATTTAAACTCTAAACATAAATAACCCTTTGGTCTTCCAGTCTCGGTTATAACCGGAAATTTCAAATTGGTATACTCGGTTTTCTCCAATTCAAGAAATCGCTTAACCGGTACGAAGAGTTTCCCAACGACTCGTTCAGATCTAAGCAATCTCTTAGACTTGATTTGAAACACAAAGATTGACTCGTTTTTTTGAATTTTGTCGTCTTCTATGTGGAATCTCATACGGTAATTCCACCGGAAAAGTTTATTTTTACAGTAAACAGCTGATGGAGTAACTTGTAGGTCACGTGAGCCGCGCGTGACCGAGACGGAGACATAGAGTTTTGGTCTGATGAAAGAGTTTACGTAGGGGAGATCTTGTGCTGAGACAACGTTGATCTCCACCGGTCGATAGTATTCCATTGTTATTAAAGAGAGAGTTAAAAGTGGTTGTTTAAGTTTATTATATAATATAAAAAAAAGGAGATATAGGTAAACAAAATAACAAATATTTGACTTGATTCTTTTATTGGATAAGGATTATCAGTTCTGTTAATTAAATGCTCCCTTCGTTATTTTTTATACGGTGTTTTTATGATTAATGTTTTTAAATTAGTAGATGTTTTAGGGTTTTTTATATACTTTTTAAATTATTACTCACTTCGTTGATTGTTTAGAAACAAAAACACAAATTAAAGAAAATGAATTGTTTATTAAAAATATTAATTTTTGTTTTAAATCACATTTTCTTTCCTACAATTATTCAATAATTATAACAATTTTCAAAAATATTAACCAATCTATTAGCTAATTTTGTGGAAATCTAAACATTTAACATAATTATTAATTTAAAATAAATAAAAAATCAATAGAAAATCAAGTATTATGAAAGAAAAACTAAAAAGTCATGTTTTATGGAACGGAGTATCTTTTTGAAAAAACAATTATTAAAAAAAAGAAAGAACAATTTTTTTTTAAAATTAGAGATAAAAAATGTAATTTCATTAAATTTATTATCAAGTGTATATTCAAGAAAAAACCTTATATTATCAAATATTCAAATGGATGGAATATTTAATAGAACTCGGAATCTTATTGGTTTACGAGTTCGCATAGAAAGCTATATACTTTGGTATATTACTCTTAGGACCCTGTAATATTCTGCTACTTAAATTTTGGCTCAATATTCTTTTTTCTGTTCAGTTAAGTAACCATTATTTAAAAAAAAAATTGTTAATTTTTTTTTAAGTTAGAGATAAAAAAAATGTAATTTTATCAAATTTATTATCAAGTGTACATTCAAGGAAAAACCTTATATTATCAAATATTCAAATGGATGGAATATTTAATAGAACTAGAAATCTTATTGGTTTACGAGTTTACATAGAAAGCTATATACTTTGGTATATCACTCTTAGGACCCTGTAAGATTCTGCTATTTAAATTTTGGCCCAATATTACTTGTTCTGCCCAATTAAGTACTTTTAAGTGCAATAAGCATACTCGTACCGGAGATATATATATCATCACAAATAGACACTAATTTTAACGTTAAATATCTCCACAGGCTTCACATTTTCATCTTGTGTGTTATCTATTAGATGTATTTACAAGGAATGATATGGGACGTAGCCCAACAAGTCCGTGAGGTTAGTCACAACGTCGTTGCAGTGTGATAACAGGGTTAGCATTTGCTGAGATATGTCCACAGTACTCAGTGACTGGTCCACGTGATCGACGTTGTTTACGGGCTTTGGTTTTTTCAAGCAAGACTTAAGCTGGATGTTTGGTGGCGGTGAGATTGGTTGGTGAACTGGTAGTGTTGGCTCCTTGATTAGACCATCTGTTTTGACCTTATGTGGTTCTTGGCCCTCAGCTGCAGAAGCTTCTACGTCACGGAGAGAGTAAGTCACCTTTATGTTGCCAAAGAGAGAGTTGTGTTTTGATGCATAGCTTAAGGCAGACTCAGCATCGGCTTTGTAGAGAAAGACAACACGGCAAGTTGAGGATTTCCAGAAAACTTTAATGGCGGATTGGTCCAATAATCCAAAGCGACTAAACCTGACCTTTAGTAAGGCAGATGAAGGAAGAGATGTATTAGTGGGGAACTTTAAGACCAGCATTGTCGGCTGAATTGCCTTAGCCAACAGAGCTGTCTTCTTCTTTACTGGTGGAGTTTTGGTCGGTTTGGGATGGATTGGAACTGAACCACCTTGCTCTCTCACTGGTTTTGTAGGTGCAAGATTTGAACTAGCCTTTGCCTCTTGGCTCGTCGCCATTGATCTTAACTGACTCGTTTTCTTCAGCTTTTTCAGTTGTGAGATATCTTCTTGAAGGTCAGACGAGAAACGCTTTTTCCCGGATTTTGACGGCTCCTCGAGTCTGCTCACAGTCTTTACAGATATTGGGGGTTTTGTGACTTTGACATTTTTGCCAGCATCAAAAGGAGTTATGACCAAGCTTTTCTGGTAAGAAAGTGAGCGGAAACGTGAAAAGAATTGCCTGACAGCTCTATGAGAACTTCTATCCATGGATCCAAAGAAAGGGTCAAGGGAGAGAGCTCTTAAATTACTCAACAGCCACAACACATCGAGTTTGGAGTTTCCTACGGACTTCTTCTCTTCTGCATTGTCTAAACCGAGCTCTTTCTTATTTATCTTTTTGTTCTTCAGCTCTGTAGAACTCATCTCAGCAAAAGACCGTTTTGGAACTATGACCTTTTTTATTTCAGCCTCTGCAGGTTTTTTCGCTGCAACTGATGATGAGGTACGATGAGACTCAGCAAAGGGCTGAAGAGAGCATTCTTTTGATCTAGAATGTGTGACTTTAAGCCTGGTCATTGCTTCAAGATTCTTATACGCAGGAAACAAAATAGTTTTCTTTTCCATTCTCTCCTTTGATTCTTGAGCTAAACTCTTCTTAGCAAATCCAGTTTGTTCATATTTCATGGGGGTTTGAAGAGATAGAGTTTTTCTCTTCAGTACATAATCCCCTGTTGAAGCACCGATCCTCTGCAGCTGAGAAGATGATTGAACCTGGCCATAATGTACTATCATATTGGCAGCTTCTTCTCTACTTTTGGGAAGAGATTTGTCCTGGTCCTTAACTTTCGTACGGTTTTCGCCACTTAGTGGAGCTGTAAACATAAGACAATGCATGAGGCAATATGAAGTCTATTTCAGCCACCCAAGTAATGCGTAAAAAGTTATGAGACACTCCATAATATGAGATGGAACAAAACATTAGGCAATGTAGAGTTCAAGATAAAAGATAAACCAAGGCTTTTTTTGAAACATTCTATGCCAAGAACATAATTTTAAAGCTACGAATCCAATATTAAGAACCTTAGAAAGTGACTTTATGACTCGAAGAAAATGAAAGCTAAAGAGATCATCAATTCACAGAGTACCGCATGTCTATGGTACAAAGGATAGCCATTGAAGGAGCCAACATAACTACATAAATCCTACAAAGGATAACCATTGAAGGATATTACAAGATCGCTTAAAAGTGTGGCTACCTGGCGGGGGTGCTCTATTGTGTAGTTCCTGCGTACTCACTAAAGTTTGTGCAGATCTTGCCCTAAAGGCCTGATCATACGTTTCATCAAACTCCTCAAACACTGCCCTGCGGAAAGCAGAAACGGCTGCTTTCTTCTGTAAGAACTTTAAGCTATCTGAATCACACATTTGAGGTGCTAATGCACATTGCTTCACGAAGTAGAGAGTTCGAATTGATGAAAAACTATCCCTAGCTTTCTTAATCTGATAAGAAGAGTAAACAGTTTGCAGCTCGTAATCAGGTACTTCAACAGCAAAGTACCCTTGAACATTAGTAGGTCTAAAGTTATAAGGATTTCGACATTTACAGGTCAAGCCAAGAGCTGATCTTCTACAGGCCTCATCCATAGCCTCCACTACAGCACTCACAAAGTGGGTCGAGTTAGTTTGGTGCGATTTTTCAGCGACATGAGGTTCAAAAGGAATAAGCTCAACAGGATCAAACCACCCATAACTACTATCTCCGAAAAAAGCAACAAGAACGTGGCCCACTCTCCTCATGTGACGAACAGAGGGCGACGCAAAAGCTTCGTTATATATATGACCTGGCCACCATGGATGTGATTTTACCTTTCCCCATACCATATCGCCTATTTGAAATCCATAGTTCAATGCCCTAAGTCCAGAACCTATTTTCTCGCTCGCAACATAATCGTCGAACTCGGAGAAGCAAGATTTGTAGTCCGGAAATGCGTACTTCTCCCGATCACCTTGCTTTTCCTCCTTCGGAACCATTCTCATTCTCTTCTCATCAACTTCATTCCAAACCTCGTGCAATAGGTCATCGGCCTCATCAAATGCTTCAGATCCCCCGGAGATATTACTACTAAAATTAACAGTAAAATCACCAAAAATCCTAGGACTAACTTCAATCTCCTCCACGGAATCCATCTATCTAACCACTACTGAACCATAGTCCATCGCGTATAGCAGCACCATACATCTTCACAAATGGTGTAGAACCTTATAAACACCTCCGAGCCAGGAAACGCAGAAGTCGGTCCAGTTACTCCGACTATCCTGTGAGGTGAAGAGGATTTAAGAAACTCCCATGAAACAAATGTTTGGAATGCGAAGAAAGACTAAAGACCGGAGAATGGAGACTGAAAAAACGTTCACTTCGTTTCAAAGGATACTTTGGGAATTTTACAGCTTCTATAAATGATCACGTTGAACTGTCTAATTTCCACATCGAGTAAAAAGTTGCCACGTCATAACACGTAATTTTGCGCGTCTCCTTGGGCTCTGAACCCTACAATACCTTTATTTGGATTTGCAGTAATTTAATTTAATGTTTAAGAAATAAAATATATACTGATACAAAATAAGAATACTTTGATTACAATCAAAGTCTAATTTGAAATGTTATTTAGTACACTAATATGTATAAACAATCAGTGAAATTAAATTTCTGTATCCACCATAAAAATAAAAAGATAGAACGGTAATTAAATTAGAATTTATTCCACAACCGTCTATAAATATTGAACTTGATAAGCACAAAAGGTTACACATAATGAAACTGATATCGTCGAAACAAGTCCCCAACACAAAACTCTCGATCAATCATTTTCTCTAAACAGTAACAAAGAATCTGGTGATAAACTGGTATAACAGAGAGAGAACTAACACGAACCATGGACAATATAGTAAAAGCTCATTATCGATAGACCTTATTCAAAAGAAGAAGCTCACTATCAATATATATATATATATCTTTACTGGGAAGTAAAATAACCATAGAGCAAAACGGTAATACCGGAAAAATCATCAAGACGAATCATCCTTATCCTGAGGGCTTCCAGCGAGCCAGCCCCAGACGCCACCAGAGCTTTGTCGTTTAGCGTTCATTGCGGCTTCTTCAGAGGCAGCTTTTTGACGCTGAAGTAGTTGTAGTTCTTTTTGGAGTGTTTCCAATGTTTGAAGCTTTTGTCTTAGCTCTGCAACGTCAACCTATACACACTCAAAGGGTTTAACTTCTAGGACCAAACTTAGACGCTTCTTAAATTTAATGACGAAATGAAGCTTTATCAAGATATGACAGAGTTTGGTGAAGAATCTAGTGGTTGCAGTCTAATCGCTTATATATGCATATTCTAACCATCTAGATTCCTAAATATTAGCATATGTCTGACTAATCATGGGTTCTACCAGATTCCATCTTCCAAGTAGATAGCGAAAATTACGAAAAAGAAAGAGACGTGGGATATGAATTTAATACCTCTAGTTTAAAACACCTTGATTGTTCTGCTGCAAGTTGGCTACGGACAGAATGAAGTTCCTATAACATGGCGATATAACATTACAATCTAGTTAGGCTCCAAGTAATATCAGAGAGAAAGTTCCAGTGATTTATTAAATTTTGAAGTAGAGACTGTAATTTTCAGTTCCAGATGTTAAACGTGAATGCAATTGTAATACTTTGCATCCAGTCTTTTGAACAGTTGGTTGACCATAATCCTGTCTGTTTTTGGTTCTGATAGAGGTGAAATAAAGGTAAATGGTCCAATACGGTGATAATATTACCTTGTACAAATCTGTATTTCGTGTTTCTGCTTCAGCTAACTCTTGCTTTAGTTGGGAAGTCTGTATCTTCTCTTTGTTCAATGATGCTTCCAGTTCTTCCTTCTCCGATTTAAGGGTTAGAATATTGCGTTCGCTATTTCCTTCAACCTGGGATTCATCATCCAAATATAAATTAAGCGAGAGATGGTAACTGTATCCAGTGTCAGCACAATCATTTCCAGGACCACATCATATATGTATATCTTCATTCAGCACAAATCAAAGATAACTTTATATACAATAGTTTAAGGAGGATACCTTTGAACCAGGGTTATTGTTGTCCATGGCAATTTCCCGTACTCTGCCTTTTTGGCTCACCTCAACCTCAGACTCAATGTCTCTGCTGGTGGCATTATGAACAGCAGAAACACTAACTGGCAAAGGTGTTTCCAGAGTATTTGTTTGCAAGGTTGATTTGTGGCTTGGTTTAAGAACATTGATCTAACGCGAATAAAGAATTAGAAGCAGAACCAAAAGTAGTGATATGTTTATAATAAAGTCCCTACCTCGTTGTTGTAACGCCCATTGTATCCACCAAAAGCGACTAATACATCTTCACCGGTGTACGAACTCAGGACTAAACTCAATCCCTGACAGTAGAAAAAGAGGGAAGAGTTTCACTTATATGCGAAATATTATATGAAATCAGAAGACAGATTTCTTTCAAAGTCTTCAAAAACCTAAAGTCGAGTTTCATGAACTCAGCACTTATATGCATGTGCAATTTTGTATACTTATCTGGAGATTAACATGGAAAAAGAGTGTTGTTTTAAAGTACCTCGCTAGCAAGAGGTACACGACCCTGAACTGAAGCAACTACCGACCATGTAAGAGTTGACATCTTTAGTACAACAGTCTCAGATGCCCCTGCAGTAAATTATCAGGGCGCACAATCAGCCACCATGCACAATAATGCGAAGTAAAATATCAAGAGTTTCCAGAAAATGTTCTAGTGTGAAAAAGAAATGGCAGGGGAGAAGACAGAATTTCGAAGGATAAGCGCATAAGCATACCACTTTTGTTATCACCGCCACCAACAATAAACCAGTTCTCTCCAATTGTTACGCCAGCATGTCCAGCCCTTGGAGTTGGTGCATCACCTTGTTGTGCTGGTCTTGACCACTCCATCTACATGTGGCAGATATTGTAAGGCATTGACAGAGAATGTTTGCAGGGCAATTGAGACATTGGATGCTTAACTTACAGACTGAAGATCAAGGATATGCAGATCATTGAAACAGGTTGCATGTGATCCCCCGCCAAAGATAAGAAGGTAACGTTCCACATGCACTGCAGCAGCATGATCAGACCTCGGAGATGGAGATGCACCTCTACACAAGTTGACACCAGTCTAAATCCTCAATTGCTGTTCTTTTCATTAACAACTAGCGTATTAAAGTAGATAGTTGGTGGCTTTCTAATAACGTATTCGTATTCAGGATATATAATCTTCCACGGGGATGGCTTCTTCAAAGGAGAGAACAAAATGCAGAAACGTACAAAAATCTTACATTGTTTCTATCTCATCCCAGGTCATCGTTTCGAGGTCAAGTATATGCAAATCATTCAGAAGTGATCTCTTTGCATCTTGTCCGCCAAATATAACCAAGGTTTTACCCATAATGGTGACTGAATGGCCTCCACGTGAAACCTGCAAGCAAGAGTTATGATAAATGATGTCTCAGTTTAAAAAGCCAAACTATATAATTAACTTCCAGTATCAGAAAAAAAATCAGTAAATTCTAGCTTCAGACGCAACTTAACCCTTAATGTATTTGGGGGTGAGGAAAGAAAAACAAAATCATTTCGTCTTTCTGATGGTAAAGAATTTCACCAGTTTACTAGACTGGAATATCTCCATGCAAAGAGACAGAACAAAAATGAGAAGAGAAAAACGAGATATACCGGTGGTTTCCCATATGTCTTCAACATTGACCACGTACATGCATGGGTATCAAAGACCTTCACTGTGACAGGAAACCAGTAGAAAAATGATAAGCAATAATTGGAATACCAGAAAATTCCTATGGGAAATAAGCAGATAACTGACTACAAAGCTTGATAAACCTCACCTTGCATAGATTCTGAGGGATCTTTTGTATGACCACCGATAGCCAGCAGCTTGTCGTCCCAGGGTATCTACAACATACAGAAAGACAGGGAGTGAAAATAATGTAAAACCAGTTCTTTGGTATGAACTTTAAAACTAATATAGCAAGTGGATTTCATTAAGACTACTTTGCATTACCCGAAACCCTATCCTGAATATTTCAAGGCGAGAAGAAAGCCAAAAGAGAGATACCAAAACAAACACAAGTAACTAACCAAAGAATGACCGGCACAAGGAGATAGTAAAACTGGAGTTGATGGATCTTCTGATTCAGTTGCAACCTTGGTTTCAACTCTTGACCAAGCCCATTTTTTTAAATCTAGAACCTGTATTTAAAACACAATTCGACAAGAGCTACTTAGGAACTGTCAGCAGAAGTATCTTGGATTGAGCAAGAGTGAGGTAAAAAATCAATAGGACAAAAGAGACTAATTTCACCAATCGGGCTAAAATTAAACTGATCGATCACATCAGCCTGTGCTTATACAAAGAATGATATAAGTTGCTTACATGAAGATCACCAAGATAACGGCCATTGTGATTTCCACCATATATATACATCTTATCTTTAATAATTGCTGCTCCATGCTGAAACAAATATGCAAAACAAGACTTAGAAAAGATATGAGATGCAAAAAAAAAGGCAATCTTACTTATCTTCCAAAAGTGAGAGAATATATTACTTCGTATCGAGCTTTTGGCTGCTGGCCTGATGTTTGGGGCGCAGTCCACTGGTTATATACAGAAACAGTATTTGGGTCTTCCGAGACTACATCTTTGTCCTGAGTTTCAGTCATGCGTCCATTCTCAGTCGAAATTGTCTTTGTCTCGCCAGATAAGGTTCCATTCTCATTAACAGGCTCATCTTTTGTGCTCTGCAACATAGAATGAATGCATTAAGAGACACACATACGTCTCTTCAGCGAAAAGAAATATATGTGTAATATTTTTCATGGTTTCGACATCAAAAACCCAGGGGGATCCAAACTCACATTAACTTGGACATCTACAACAGGATCTGGAATATCATAAGATGCCCTCGAATACCAACCAGGATCTTCTTCCTATTAAAAAGTGAAGGACAGGCAAGAAATTAACCCCGATCTCCAGTTAAACTCTTAAAAGATATAACCATTGACCACCCTGTTGGTTACCTCCAGAATTTTAACAAAAAGACGCATTGCCTCGATGGAGGACATTGTTCCAAGCCCCTGCCAACTAAGAAATATGAAAATTCTTTCAGAACAATATCGTGCACTTCTCTCAGGGGAGTTCACAAGGACAGCGTGCAGGGATCTTTTTTCACACAAATTATCCTAAAAAGGTAACAAGCTCAGTAATGTATGCTGCATTTCTACGTTATTCTCCATCAGCTTACATCTACAATATTTTTGCTGTTCCCTAAAATTCATGAGATATCTGGATCCCTCCAAGTATCTTACGTGTTTGATGAAATGTAAGACATCTCCTAATACTTACTACAACATAGCTTTTTTTTACACGAGAAATTCACAAATCAAGCATGGATGAATGCACATATAAATGTTAATTCCAGATAAGTATTGACAGACACAGCACTACAACAGTTAATTTAACCTTTTCCACTTGCTTTGCTCTACTGGTTTCCATGCACTAGGTTTCGGGGTATTACATGGTCCTACAGTAGCCTGCACAGCATGTTAGAACCAAAAGATCATCAACATCAAATCTCACCAAGAACAAGAAAAAGTGGCTAATTGTTTCATGACAATAAGATTCACAACAAAAAAACACATTCTCTTCGATGAATTATTCCAAAATTTTACAGTGTTTTCTGAAGGTTTATCTGCCTACATTGAATCAACATTCATATCGATCTATCAAGTTACAGCATCAATAAAGATCTAACCAAACGATGGCTGAAGGACGCACGATCTGTGAGATCTGATTAAGAACACCGACTTTAACAGCATCTTCATTCAAATCGAATTATCAAATCTTACTGGCACCATTTAACTAAGCAGTGAAACGGTCAGCGTGGATCTATACATGTTATAAGAAATTAACCGTACTCTTTCTAGTGGCACTCAACAATCCTAACCAGGATCAAGAATAACGATCAAGAAAATCTCATTCAGGCAAGCTTGCGGCATTCCAAAATCTATCACCAGAATTCGACGATACTTATGAATAAAATAGGATATCAGCATCCAAACCACCAGATCTCGTGAAATTCAAAACAAAGAAAAAACCACAATCACTGGGCTAGAAATGCGAAAGATCAGAAATGAAAGTTCCTAACCTGCTGGTATAGAGCATAGAGAAGCAGAGCAGTATCGTTGGCGAATTTCGAGCTGACATTTTTCGCCGACGAATCAGATCCGTCGAGACCGACAAAAGACGCAGCGGCGTAGAACCTCTCCGGGTAAGCAGGGCCAGAGACTGCCCTAGCCATAGCCATATTCTTCCCTGACTTCGAGCCGCAGATTGATCGGAGAAAGAGAAGACAAGGAGCAGACGCAAAGCCGTAGGCGTTTTCTAGTTTCGTTTCTGTTAAAGATTCAAGTATTAGGAGATGACTAATAAAAAAAAATTAATTAACTCAATAAAAATTGTTAGATGTAGATGTAGTGTTTATATAGCTGCACGACCAAGACAACATCACATGAAAATAGTATAGTAAAAAAACATTATAATGTGATTATTGAATTTTCTTTAATTAATTTTGGATTCACATTTGATTTTCATACCTTAATCCTATGTGGAAGTAAATATATATTTGATTACAACAAATTTTAAACCAAATCTTGTTTCTTTTTAGTACTATATTGTGTTTTCCTTCACATTCAAGAAATGAGTTTGAACGAATTAGCAATCGTGTGAAACTCCGATCTTACTTCCGACCAAGCTGATTCCGGAGCTTGAGCATTCAACGTGTAAAGCCGGCCACCATGAGCGCAGCAAATAGCGACGTTATGCCGCCGGAAAAGTGGCGACTCGACTCTGAACTCCAACACATAATACTTCAAGTTTCTATCTAAATCTTGTCTAAGATTTGATTCCAACAAAGTTCCTTTTAAATCAGGTCGCTGACCAGATCCTGTTACTGTTCTTACTATTGCTTCTCCTACTTCTTTTGGCCCTCCAAATGCTTCAATTCTATATATCATAAAGAACAAAAAACCATCACAATCTAGACGACTCCATGAATCTATAACGCTCCTAAGTCCTAACCAACTAAATTGAGAGTTTAGACCAACTTAGGCTATATGATAGAATCAAAGTACTAAAAAGGATTATACATATTCACATGATAATCGATTAGCACCTAATTGATTTTAGAGATTTAAGCTTGTTTATCATTCAACAGGCAAATTCACAACTTGAAACTGGTGAGAGAACATATATAACCAATCAAACCTTCATGATCAATGGCAATTCTTGTATCTAGCTCAATTTCTTCTAAACTATCTCACCTAAGTAGTTAACACAGAATAAAGAATGTGTAAATTCATGAACTTTGAAAACATTTAGGAATGATGTTTACTTACGAGAAATTAGGTGAAACAGGTGAGACAATAACACTGACGTTGAGCTCACCGGTTGAACCGGGTGGTCCAAATGCAACAACCGGTTCATTGACATTTTTCCGGCGACTGTTTTTTGGCGGAGGAAGGTCTAATGAGATCTCCCGTTCTGTCTTCTCGGCTGCTCTATACAACAGCGTCTGGTCTCCGACCCACGTCGCCGGATAGATAAACTCTGTGAGTACAATTAACAATTATATATCAATTCAGTAGTGATTACCAAAATCTTTGAAGATGGCAAAGAAAATTAGTCTACAAAAATGAAAAGACTAAACCCTAGTTAATTGTTTCCACTACAATCTTCTTCATCTTCATAACTCTGAAAATCTTAGAAATGGGAGCTGATAATCATCACTTCGTATTAATGATTATTCTCATGAAATTGGAATAAACTAATTCGATGAGCTAAGAAACAGAAGATGTGAGAAGAGAGAAGACTTACTAACCGAATCCTTCAACACTGTCCATACATCTGCGATATCCTCCAATCGGATAAACGACATCGAGTTTCAGATTCCTTCCGATTTCCGGTGAAAAACCGAGTACGAAACTCGTAATTCCTCCGAAATTCGCACCAATTGCAAGCACAGAAGACGATCCTATACCTAGAAGAAGCCGCCGGTTGAACTTCTCAACTAGCGGCGAAAACTCCTCAGTAGGGGAGCTTTTCCGGTCACCGGATGATTGTTGAGCTACACAAATGTTGGAGAGTTTCGCATTATTGGGCAATATCTGTAAACCGAAACAATATTTCAGAGACATTTTTAATTTTCGAGCGAATGTTTCGCCATGACCCTCTTATCAGTTATCACAAGCGCAGGGAGCTGCTTCAAACGACGTCGTTTAAAGTCGAAACTACATGACGCCGTTTAAATTTCCATTGTGCGCTCTTAAACGGTAACGTCAGCGTTTGTGTTTTTACCTTGAACCGGTTTTCAATTTTGGTTTTCTTTTGGTACCTTACTAAGTCAAGTAGTCAACGATTCTAAAATGGTGTTTATAAAATTTTAATTTTTTTTTTTTTGGTACAAAAAAAATTAACTATCAAAATAGTTTTTTTTTGAACTTTTTATTTTGATAATTAGTTTTCATTAACCTCAAACTTTAATAAGATTTCTAAAACAAAATCAAATCCTACACAAAAAAAATTAAATCTTAATCTTAAAACTAAAAAAAATATAACTCAAATTTAAATTAATTATACCTGAATTTTAAATTCTAGATTTTAATTTAAAAATACCTATTATTAAAAGTTATAGTTTTAAAAACCTCACTTATTAAAAATTATTTTTTTCCCCAAAATTTAGGATATCATAATCACTTTAATAACGATTCTTTAAAAGCTAGTTGATATAGTTTTAGTTGACTTTTAGTTGAATTTAAAAACGTAAATAAAGACCGGAGATTATGGAGTTAGGCACGTTTAGGCTGAGTAAGTTAGTGGATTTTGTCCTAAAAAACTATTCATATGATATCAAAGTCAGCTTCAATCTTCAACTGCAAGGTTCTCCAGCTTCTTCATTCTTCAAACACACATTATCACACTTTTCCCGCACCTCTCGGATCTCTCTTAAAGTACTTCTTCCACTCTAAGCTTTGATACAAACCCATGAAGCTCTTCCACTTTCCCTGGAGAAACAAGAGAATCAAAATCAAAGAACTGGTATGTAATCTCCTTCTTCAATTCTCCTGTTCTTAGATCAGATCTGTTACTCTCTCTCTCAAGGAACATTGAATTGTAAAAACAGTATCTTTCTTATGTATTTAGCTACATTGTTGTTATCTTAGTGGCTTCTCTGTTTCTCAGGTCAAGATTAGAGTCACCAAGCAGTGAAAACACTGAAGAAATGGGGAGATCATGTACTCCAAGATGGAGATTAGGAAGACTAATGGTTGGATTACAGTTAATTCTAGGATTAGTAGTGATCTCTGTAAGTCTCACTTGTCTCTATAGATTCCATTCTTCAGGCTACTTCCTACACAATGAAGACATTTGCAGGAACATCTACACAATCAAAGAAGTCAATGAAGGATTCGACATCAAAGCATTACGTGATCGTGTTGGAGAAGTACTTGAAACCATGGATAACCTGTACACAAAGCTAGAAAAGACAGTAAAAGACATAGAGAAAACTAAAGATGTAACCAAAACTGAGTTCAAGAAGTTTCTTCAAGAAGAAGTGATGCCTCCATTTTACACAGCTCATATTTCTCTCAGACGAATCCGGTTACCTAAACCAGAGGGAATTCGAAACACTACTGAAAAAGAAGAGCCTTTGATCAATAACTTTCTCAATGAAGAGATAAGAAAGTACATAAGTCCTAAGATGAATCGAGTCGGGAAGATAAACATGTTTGGAACAGAAAGAGTATACAATACTATAGGACAAGGTTGTGCAGTAATGAAGATTGAGCTAGAGAAGTACATGGATTATGATGTAGGAGCATATTGTGATGATGATTGGAACTTAGGACAGAAACTAATGCTTAATGGGTGTGATCCATTACCTAGAAGAAGATGTCTTACAAGAGCTTCCATGACATATCAGAAGCCATATCCTATAAATGAGTCATTATGGAAGCTTCCTGATGATAAAAATGTAAGATGGGGAAACTACCAATGTCGGAATTTCGCATGTTTATCGAGTAAAAACCCGAAACGAGGCTACACAAAATGCACTGGATGTTTTGAAATGGAGAAAGAGATTGGTAAATGGATGAAGAACAGTACCTTATTAGCTGATTTCACAATTGATGATGTTTTGAGAGTTAAACCAGGTGAAATCAGGACTGGACTTGATTATAGTGTTGGGACAGGGACTTTTGCAGCAAGAATGAGAGAGAAGAATGTCACCATTGTTACAACAGCTTTGAATTTAGGAGCTCCTTTCAGTGAAATGATAGCTTTAAGAGGTTTGATTCCTTTATATGTCTCTTTGAACCAGAGACTACCGTTCTTTGACAATACTTTGGATATGATTCATACTTCTGGGTTAATGGATGGTTGGATGGATCTTCTTTTGATGGATTTTGTGTTATTTGATTGGGATAGAGTGTTGAGACCAGGTGGATTACTGTGGATTGATAGATTCTTCTGTGATAAGAAGGATCTTGATGATTACATGTACATGTTCTTGCAGTTTAAGTACAAGAAGCACAAGTGGGCTGTTTCCCCCAAGTCAAAGGATGAAGTTTATCTCTCAGCATTGCTTGAGAAACCTCCACGTGCAATCTGATTCATAGAAAATTATAAGTTAAGCTTCGAAATTGTTCTGTATTTTTGTTATAAAGAAACTAAAAGCATAAGTTTGAATAATGTAATTGAGATTCTTACACATTTGACCGTCTAAAATCTTTGTTTTAATATGATTATAAGATTTCCCAGCTTTGTGTAAGTTAAATCGGTAAAAAAAAAGGCATTTTAGCAAACTTTGAAATACCATTGATGGAGAATTTTATAAACCATAAAAAGCTCATGTTACAGAAACAATGGTTGCTACTTGCTACCAAAAGTGCCCCTGAAGTTCCTGAAGTTGCCAAGCCTGTTCTAAGATACTTCTAGTCAAGTAGTTAGCTTGAGAATTTCAACATCATTTGCTTCTGGTGCATATGTCATCTACTCTAACTTTAAAGGGGACTGGCCTTACCTATAGGAGATTCAAAAAAAACATCTAAAATGAGTCTGCTTTCAAGTTGGTACAAGAGCAAGGATCTGAGTCTTGATCCGTCCCATGCACGTTTCTATTTCCCTAAATATCGGTTGGTTCTGAGGGCACCGCGGCTGCAAACTTGCAGTTGCTGCGTCTATAAGCTGTAAAACCTGGGCTGGAGGGTACTGTCTCTCTGTACACCGCTGCACATCACAAGACATCAAAGTTCAATGTCTTACAAAGCTGGAGGGTACAAGTTTCTAACCAAAGACTCATTTTGCAGAGCTAATTTCAGTGCCCACTATCATAAAAATCAAAAAGTTCTAAAGAAAGGCGTAGAGGTTACAAAAACACAACGCAAGAAATTTAACCTTTCCAAGCAATTTCCTGATTACCTGAATTTTGAGCCAAGAAGCAACACAGGAGGTAATTAGATCCGAAGGCATTTGAGCTTTATCTTGTGTGGTATCGTCATTAACGTCAGGCTCTGATGCGTCTGAGGGAGATGGGTTGTGATGTTGCTCTGTGCTACCATTTACATGCTCGTAATGTTTGACCGTAGAGCTGTGTAATGGCTGATGTTTCCCAATTGAGTCTAAAGCTTCCTGGATTACTTTACCTGCATCTTCTCCATCCTTTACTGATGAAACAGCCTAGAACCATAGAATAACAATAATTTAAGCCAAATATGTATATGGAATTTTGGGGCAAGCGAAAATAGGAAAGTGGCTCAAAACTGATACCTTTATAGCAGCATCTACCATTGCTTGAGCTCTTGTATTTGAGTCCTTGATAATTTCCATCATCTCTGGCTCCATTTCCTGTCACGCAGTGCAAATTGAAGATTATTTGAGTTCTAGCGTAGGGGTTAGCTATAAGCATATTGATTAGTCATTACCTTATCATCTAAAGCATGCTGTAGCATCATTGCTCGTTGTATCTCAGCTTCTCTTGCTTTGCTGTAAGTTGTTATATATGACTGATTCGTCTGCTGTGGACAACTAGTGTTGGTTGCTGATACTTTCCCTTGCAAAATCGGAGCGATCATATCACCCTGCAACATAATTTATGAGTTAGACATAAATTACAGAATAAAATAAGAAGAATAGTTAAGCGTCTGTGTTTCGATACCTGTTTCAGAGGAGGATTCATGGAAAACCCAACATCTTCAAGTCCACATGGAGGAAATATAAGAGATGCACCAAAGTTTGAATTACCACTTAGCTGTGCTTCTTTACTCATCGACATACACTTATCAATTTGCCTCCTTAGACCTTCTGGCATGTATTCCAACGGATTTGAGGGCATGCAATCAATGTCCTGTAAAAGATGATACAAAAATTGAGCAATTGGGGCCTTTTATCACAGTGAGAATGGAATTGGTATAACATTTAAATTACCATAACTAACTCAACGCCTAAGTCATCAAAGAGAACATTGCATTTGTTATGATCAACGGTGAGAATTTTTCCATCATGAACCTCCCGAGTTTTCGGATGAATGGCAATGACTCTATTGCCGACGGATAAAGGCCGAGCCAAATCTGTAGGAAGCCCTTCCCTAGCACCTGTTCGAAGATCTGTATAATGTTTTCTCACAGATTCACGATACCGATTAAGTTTCTCTCTCTCTTCTTGCAAAAATCTCTCAGAGAATCTTCGGGGTCTACCAAGAGAACTGCAAGTATAGAAAGAACAACCTTTTAGAACTTCCTATATTTCTAGGAGTATTTCCAATAACATAAATTTGACCAAACCTTTTAATGACAGTCCATTCAAAACGAGCAAGCCTTGGAATGTGACCAAGTCCCACATGATGTAGGTAATCGACGAAATCCGGTTTTGCAAACCAGGGATGGTCGATAGCACTATAAAACCATTCAAATATGCACCATCTACGTGCCATGGGATACATCAAACAGGTAGAAAGCTTATCCTGAAATTGGAGTAGGCAATAAATATATATATACCAGAATTTGGGAATTGGATGAACGTAAAAGAAATGAAGTTAGAGGTTCTACCTTTAATAACAGCTCTTGTTTCGAAAGTGATTTGGAACTACGTGAACTGTTATGTTCAGAGGATTTAGCCCTTTCTTGTAAGCTTTTCTTTAGACTCATCTTTCGCCTGTTTGGAGGTTTCTGCGGTGAACTGGCTGGCCCAGAAGCAGAAACTTGTAGAGGTGGCACTACTACATCCATGGCAGGTCTTTTCTTATCGCTTGTTGTAATACATTCCTCCAACGTTTTACCAGTTTTTGACTGTTTTAACTGAGGTGGACCTTGACCAGCTCGTTTTGTTCTGCCAACAGGCTTTATACACTCTTCTTGAGCTGCTTCCTGCAACACAAGAAACAAATCATAAGTAAAGTAGTCTTTGAAAGGACAAATTTCAAAGGATAGTGATCACAGATAACACCAGCATAGAAAATACCTTCTTGCATATGTATTTGTTCTGGTTAGAAACTGATGGAGCTTCATCGCCTAGAACCTGAAAAATTAGAAGGCAAATTACATATAACAAAAAGGTGTCTAGAAGAAAGTACATGGAAAATTAAGAGAGCCTGTCTTGCTAACCTTCGGTTTACGCTTCCTTCTTAAACTACCACTAGGAGGTTGTGGCTGTTGCTTGTCTGTTAAAACAGCATTCCCATCAATGGATGCCTGCCTTGAAGATTTCGATCTTCTATTAGCAACGGAAATTGGATGAAGGAGACTATCATCTGCTTCTGCATTTGATTTTTCCCCTTGATTGCTTGTGGATGTGGCTTCTGGTGTGCTAGATTTCTCATCCATGTCATTTTCTGTTATTTCTTCTTTCAACTGAGCAGATGATTCTGAAAGCAACACAATATAGTTTACTTATTTAGGCACCATGATTTAAATTATAAGTAAAACCACAAAATGCTTACCTGATTCCATCCCATTAGATGGAGGCATTGAAGCTAATGCAGCCAATGCTTCCAAAGCCTCCAATTCATCTATACGCGAAAAGACTGGCACAGTCAACATATCATTAGCCTTTTGAAATTCTAAGCCGGACTCGAGTCAACATATCATTAGCTTTTACCTCCGGAAGGATGTTTAATATCTCTTTTCTTCGAGCCATGCGGTGAATATTTTCCTCTTGAGGCTTCAGCATCTAGCTTTCGTTTCCGTGATCTAATTCCAATCCCCTCAGTAGCACTGCATGCTTCTCCACTTACATCAGAATCACCACCATCTCGTTCTTCAACTTTCACTTTTTTCTTATACAACCTTCTACCTGTTTTGTCAATCCTTCCCATATCCATCAACACTGCAGCATCTTTATCAGAAGATACTTTTTCTCGGTTACTTCCCGCCCACTCCTCACTCATGGAGCTATCTCGGAGCTTGGATTGAGCTTCCCTTGTTCGTGACTGGTCAGTAGGACAAAGTTTTAACAGTAATTTTCAATTAATCCAGAGTAGACAGAGATAAATGAAGATAACAGCCTGAAATTTCAAGAGCTTCAGAGATACCATTTTGCCCCAGCTCTTTATCGGTGAGTTGTCGCTAAGTTCCGTTCTATATGGTGAGTCTTTTGGAGATCCTCCCCTTCTAGATGCATTTAATGCTAAAAATTGTGCAACATCATCATTAGCATCGAGTTGCTTTCCAGCTCTTCTATTTGATGGACTTAAACCTTCTATATCATCCGTTTTATTTGAAGTTTGTACAGGAACCCGAGGTGTACGTTTTCCAGTAGCACGTCTCTGATTTGCTGCATGAACTAAGAACCATAGTTACACACCAATGTGGGTGAAATCTTCAACTACAAAGGGTAAAACATTAATGACATAATGTAGGGGAAATCTTCAAACGAAAATAAAATTTTACCATAAGATTGTGCCTGCTTTAAAAACGTAAGGCATCCATCTGTCGACGCAATTGATTTTTGTATATTAACTTCATCGTGAGAATCACTAAGCTGAGTTTTTGCACGTTTGCGTTTAAACATTTTCCTCAGTACTCCAGAAGTATTATGGCCTTCTCCTTCACTCTCGCTCCCTTCCTGAAAAAAATTACCGTAACAATGGAATACCAACCCGTCCAAGTAACCTTATCAAATATATGAGCTTACCAAACAATTTAGTTACATATCTTCAATCATCCCAAGGTAATTCAAAACTCAAATAATGTAATTTAACATAATGTTTTTGGTATGTCAACCGTAGTAAATTAAATTTCTCACCATGACACTATAATGATCAGTCATCATAGCAATCAGGCCAGCTACAGATGCAGTTCCTTCCGGGAGGGATAAATATGCCTGGAAGAAAAAACAAATCTCATAACAACATTTTCTTTGTTTTTATAAAAACAAATCTTATACAATGGATTATTATATGCAAATCTTATACAATGTAAGAATCATTATATGCTTCTTTGGTATGTACAACATGGATTAGCATTTCCTACAAGTGATCTACCTTCCATGATTTGAAGGGGAAAGTTATGAATAGTGATCAAAACTGAAACATAAGATGTCCTGTTCATACCCGATTCATATTAAAAAGGGCTTCAACCATGTCAACAGACCTGCTATTCCGGATTGTAGCAGCTACCTAGAGAATTCAAGGGAAACAAATAGTCTTGAGAACTTAAATGCCAGGTACTAATTCAGAATATACTCGCATAAAACACACGGTTTTACCTTTTTCCAGTCCTGTCCATGTTTCCGGTATGCATCATAGAAACGCTCAAGCTCTCCTCTGCTCCATTGAGGTCCCAGCTTGTCAGATAATTTCTTCTTCTAGTATGAGCAACACATAGTTAACACATCTGAGTAAAATCTCACTTAACTTTCGATAAATGAACGAAAGGGAACCAGAGGTCAATATCGAAGGTAATTAAGTCACCCGCTGCTTGTTCTTTCTTGAGTTCCCAGCATCTTTTCCTGGAGAAAATTCATTGTTGAAGCGCTTATTTACACTCCTTGATTTCCTAACCGGCGCCATTTGTAGATTTCTCTGCCCAGGAAATTCAACATATAATTCAAACACTTGGAAACGAAAATGAAATCCTGAAAGAAACATTTAAAATCATATGAATAATATACGACATTAGCGTACTCTAAGACATTGAAAAGCTTCAAAATACAAATTTACCAGACGAAAATCAATAGCTCGATCGGAGATAGGGAATTTAAAGAAAACAAGTTTACCCAATTCTTAGATCGAAAATCACGCAAAGCTGAATCGAATTAAACTTTGAATATTCAAAAACCTAAAAGTACGGAGAAAACCCCAAATTCAAGTGCATATACTCATCGCGCGAAACAAGAAAGAACTCTGCAAATGTTATTGAAGAGCCAAGAAAATTCAAACCCTTGTAAAAACCCTAATCAAAACAGATCCCGAACTAATTCACTCACCAGATAATAGATGCCTAACTACTGGACGGATAGAGGCCGAAAGTAGAGAGAAAGCAAAGGGCTTTAGAGATCGAAGAGAGATTTGAAAGAGGGTTTTAGAGAGAGAAAGAATGATTTGAGAAAGAGAGAGGGGAGAGAGGGTTGGAATCGAGAAGGGTTGCCGCGAAACTTGAATAGACGATTTGAGCAAAGACGTTCGTTCTTCACTTAATCCTTTTTTTCAATTTTACAAATGAATTTATTTTTAAGTTTGAATATCTGAATGGATCGGATACGTACACTTGTTGTTAATCCGTATAAAGCTTTATTTTTTTTTAAATAACACTTTCTTTAAATTGATTTAAAAAAAAAACCACTTCCTTTGGTTTAAATTTTAATTATAATCATTTGTTTTGATCTTATAAGAAATTAGTTTTTCGTTAACAAAAAAAAATAAATTAGTTAAATTTTATTAGAAAACCTATTATATAAGTTTCAAAACGATATTATCTCATATAAAAGTAAATTTATGTGATACTTTAAATTGCCAATTTTTTTCTAAAACTGTTTTGCGAAAATGCATATTTTATTATTAATGTATTAAGTGTTTTATTGATTCAATTTGAGGGTTTATTAACTAAGTTTTCGTATATAATCATTACATTTTAGATTTAATGATAAAATTTTAACACCAAGACAATATGTTAAATTGTTTACTTTATAAATCTTTTATTCAAACTAATAGATACTAAATAAAAGTAATATTCATGCAAATATAGAATTTAACAAGTATTAGTTTTGGAATTGTTATTATACATTTCTTCAATTTCAGGGTACTCAATTCTTGAATCTATAACAACGTTTTCAGGTGTTGTTGAACCAATTCCAAAATGGTACAAATTAGAAGTATAATTTTCATTGTCAGCTAAGATTTTATGAGCAATACTTGTTCCACTAAGTTTTTATACTCAAAGTGGTTTTGCTTAACTCTCTTCTCTCATATATGAGAAATTACCCTTAATACATAATTGTAGAAATATCCCCATTTATATAAAGAAAATTAATAATATTCATAAGTTAACATAGTTAATACATTAACTCCCAATTTAAGTATAATAGAATATACAAAAATATCCTTAATTAAATATAATTAAACACAATGATAATTAAATACAATTAGATATAATTTGATTAAAAAAATACAATTAGATATAATTCATATATTAACCCCTATGATATTATTTTTTTCACCTCTATATTAAACTATTTCAAACAAACACAAGATCGATAGTGTTAGAAATTGGAGTTTTACATAGATGTATAAGGGTTTATAGTGTTTTATAAAGACGAATTATGCAAAATGTTTTTATTCAAGTTTTTTTTTCAAATTTGTTCTTTGTGTAAGGGTTTATCAATTATACTCTTGTGTTTATTGTTGTTGTATTTTTGCAAAAAATGCTTGAATGAGAGATTTTTAAAAGTCAAGTATGTAAAATGTCCTAATTCAATACGTTTTTACAAATTTTTCATGAAGTGTGAGGGTATATCATTTATAATGTTGGGTATATTGTTAGGACATTTTTGCAAAAAAAATGTTTGAAACAAGACATTTTTACAAAAAATGCTTGAATGAGGGCATTTTTGCAAATCCCCTTAAATAAACCTAATAATCTAGTTTATGTTGAAGACACTTGAATTAATTTTTATGTTACAAATTATAGGATTTATGAGTT
Source organism: Aethionema arabicum (assembly GCA_000411095.1). Lineage (NCBI taxonomy): Eukaryota > Viridiplantae > Streptophyta > Magnoliopsida > Brassicales > Brassicaceae > Aethionema > Aethionema arabicum. The sequence continues at coordinate 673,125 of KE151142.1, forward strand.
ATAATTTATAAGGATTTTAAACTCGTTTATAAGATGTAATGTTTAAAGTTTTATGTTAAAAAATATAGTTTTTTTTAATATTTATAAGAATTTATAAGTTCTTTTATAAATATTTATAATCTGGTTTATAAGAAAAAACTTAACGTTTTATGATTAAAAACAAAAAATTAAATAGATCTATAAAAGTTTATGAATTTTTCAATGTGTAATATTTCACGAAAGTTTTATAAGGAAATATGTATCATTCTTTAAATTTATAAAATCTTGTAAATTTTTTTAATTTTTGTATCATTTTATAATTTATAAGGTTTTATAAGAAAATATGTATCATTCTATAAATTTATAGAACATTTTAAAACCTTTTAAATTTTTGTATCATTCTATAATTTCATAAGGTTTTATAAAAAAAATAAATAATTTTTCACTAATATTAAATTTTATACATTTACTAAATTAAACTAAAAAAAAATTTAAAATGTATAAGTATCTTCATACATTTAATCATAATGCCCTTAATTATGGTATCCTTAATCATAATACCCTTAATTATGGTAAACTAATGGTACATTTAGTGTAATCAAGGATAGTAATTAAACGTATCCATGTATCATAACTAAAGATATATATTATACCAATTTAATTAGGGGTAAATATGTATTCAAAAAAAATTCCTCTTATATTTTTAATTTTTGTATCTTCAAATTTTGATACTCAATTTCACAAGAAAATAATTGTCTGTACGAGAAAATTCATTATTGAAACGCTTGTTTACTCGTCAAACTCTTAATTCAACAAAAATGATTAATGATTAACAAAATGTGGTAACTTTATTTTTTGATAAATAAAAAACAAAGAGGATCACACATTTTTAATCTAAAATCTAAAATCGCAACAACAAAAAGATTTGATAAACAATTATACTCATGAAAATATATAATTTAATAAACAATTATTTCATAACCGTGTATTGCACGAATATTTTCTTGATAATACAATTTTAATAAATTAATTATATATTAAAAACATATGATTATAACTATTTGGATATAGAGAGATTTTATATTGTAAGAACTTGAAATACGGTTTTAGAAGGGAAAAAATGGATGTAAGAAATATTATATCACTTAAGCGTTGGAAAATGCATCCGCAACCGTACACGTGACATACATTTTTTTTAGTTTAAACACTGTATATATATCTTTTTCAAAATTCTTTCAAAATTCAAGATCACCATATTAATGAAACAATGTTTAACATGGTGAAATTCCTTCTTCTTTAGGAAACATTTCTCTTGTCACACTTCTTAACCTTTCTACTAATAGTTTTATAGGCAATATACCAACTTCGTTCACAAATTTGACAAAGCTTTCTCAGTTAAATCTGCCGAAAAAATACAAAGAAGAAAGAAAGAGACTACAGAGCTTCAAGAAAAAGTGGATTCTCAATAGGGATGAGCTCCGACGGGGACAACAAAAAAAGCAAGGATGATAAAGAAGACCATGACGATCTAGATGCATGTTTTCCTCCAACCGATGGAACAAAAGCGAGTAACAAGAAATGAATTTTCCAACCATGGATGCGTGTACGGTCGCGGATGCTTTTTCCAACGCTTGGCACACCAAAAATGATATGAACTTTATGAGTTTTAAGTGATATAATATTAATAGGCCTTGTAATCTGTAGTCCGCCCAAACATTCTTTGTCTCTTTCTCTTATTATCGCGAGAAATATCTCAGCTTTCGAAACCGAAACCTCGCAAAGGTTTGTAATATTTCCCTTTCTTTTGATGATGATATCGATTAGGCTTCTTCAAGTATCATCTACTGAATATTGTAAAAAAAATGAAAAATAAAAATATATATAATTACTTTGTGTATTGTTATTTATACAATTAATCATATATTCATATAATACCTAAAAATAATGTGTTTAGTCAAACTTAACGAGTAAACTAAGACCCTAAACCATTAAACTCTCGATTCAATAAGGAATGATTTTAACAAAATGTGATAATTTTGATGATACAAGAAGTAAAAAAAGAAATCAGAGGAAAAAACAATTCTAACTTAAAACCTAAAAACAACAAAAGAGAGGAGATGAGATCTCCACAAACAGAAAACAGATCTTTCTACCCATACTATTACATAAACAACTTTTTGTTTGTTTTTTTTACAAGATGCTTCTTCTTTTTTTTATGTCTAAGTTAAAAAATAAAAATAATCTTTTAAGTTTTCTCTTCAAGAATAAAAAAGAAAGAAGCTTTAGTTGAACTTCAAGACTTCCCCATTTTTGGTACCTGATTCAAGAACAAACGTTAAGAAAACAGTGAAAAGGACAGAACTTGACATGACCCAAGAGGATCTAAAAGGCTTTTGCCTTAATGATTTAGAAACGAACCTTCTTGAGAGGAGTACTTCCTGAAGCTGGGGCAGGTTTAAGAATCTCAAAAGAGCAAACAAGAGATTGATCAACACTCAATAACGCACCAGCATTATCAAACTCTCCACCATAGTTAGGAGCTGAGAATATTGTAACTAATCTTCGTTTCGCGAAAAACTCATATCCATCTTCAACTACCTGCAAACACATCTCTTTCAGGTTTAGCAAAAGCTTCTTGTTTTTTCAAATTCAGAGATTTTGGGTTATGTTTTTACCTGATGACCTCTACAAATGAGGTCAAGATCATTCTTTTCCAAGAAATCAGCAACTATATCAGCTCCAAATGTGCAGGAGATACCTCGATCGCTATCAGCCCATCCATCAGTTTTGTGATCAGGATCAGACCAAAGAAGATCACAAAGAAGACCATTGTCTGGAATCTCTGTTGGTCTTTGAATGTCACGAATTTGATCCAAATTCTCCAGTTCTGGTGATAATCCACCGTGCATACATAAGATCTTTTGGTCAATAAGAGCAGCTACCGGTAAGCAATTGAAGCAGTCAGTGAAAACTTTCCAAAGGCGAACATTGAATCTTCGTTTACATTCATCATAGAATCCGTAAATTCTGTTGATTTTGGAATCTTCATGGTTTCCTCTTAAGAGAGATATCTTTGTTGGGTATCTGATCTTGTAAGCGAAGAGTAAACAGATTGTTTCAAGACTTTGTTTGCCTCTGTCCACGTAATCACCAAGGAAGAGATAGTTTGCTGATGGAGGATATCCTCCATATTCAAATAACCTTAGAAGATCTTGATACTGTCCATGGATATCACCTGTTAATAGATTCAAATTACACCCATTTAATACCTAAAAAAATTAACAGATCAGAGACAATTTTGGAGTTTCGGAGACATAATGAATCTCAGGATCATGTTTCATATCTAAACATGCACAAATCTATAGACGTATGTTTCAATAGGAATAAAGAACCCTAACCAGCACAAATTCCCCCAATTCATCATCAAGTAGTACTCTTTTTATCCCCAAATCTTTAGACATATGTTTCAACATGAATAAAGAACCCTAACCAGCACAAATTTAAAATTCCCCCAATTTACCATCAATTGGTACTCTTTTTATCCCTAGCTTCAAACCCATATCATCAAAACTAATAGCCACGTTATTTATGGCATTATCATCAACAAATGATAGGAGAGAGAGAGAGAGAGAGAGGGATAGAGAGAGAGACCGCAGATGCGAATGGGGGCATGGAGCTCGAGAAGATTTGGTTGAGAAATGAAGATTTGACGGGCGTTATAGCAGAGTTGACGGATCTCAGCTTCCGAAAGCTGAACCTGTCTACCTCCTTTGCCTTCCAACAATCTCCTTATAATATCATCCAATACTCCTATCTCCATCGTCGCTTCCATCGTCGTCATCATCCTCTTTCTCTCTCACAACAAAAGATCCCAATTTTTCTCACCAGAATCCAAAATTAACACAAGGGTTTCCGCCAAATCGGCTAAGGAATAACGGGTCGTGTAACAAATCGCGGATCAGAAATAACAAGCCTTTTTCCCTTGGATTTTCCCGGGAAAATGCGGGAAACACAAAGGGAGAGAGGAAAAAAGAGAGAAAAATAGAGGGTTGAAGAAAGGGAATCAAGAAGAAATCTTTAGTCTCAAGGCACATATGAGGAAAGTGGATCAAAATGCACAAAGATTAGAATAGAAACAATCCAAATTAAAGATTATAAATTTGTTTATTTGAGAAGAAAAAGCTTTCGGCTTTAGAATATTTAGGGCTGAAAAACAGATGGTGGAGATGAGTCGTCTTCTTCTCTCCTCTCTCTCTCTCCTACTGCCAGAAATTTTGGAATTTAAATTTCAACGCAATTTTTTTTAATGGCTCTTCGTTTCATAAACTTATAAAGTCGGTCAAAAATGTAATTTATGATGAATTACAGGGATTGTTTTGTTTAAATTAGAAATGGAACACCACGCTTGAAAACGAAAGTTGAAAAGACAAAAATTATTTTATTTTAGTCATACATGTCATCCAACTAAATCCATATATAATAACATCAACCATTAATTAATATAATCTGAATTTCATCATAAAATAATATTTATTTAGTTTACATTGTATAAAACACATTAATTAGATCATTAGATGTGTCAAATATATTCAACTAAAATACCTATAATCTTTATTAAAATTAAAATTTAATAAATTATTATGTTTTTTTGGGACTGGTTCTAAAAGATAAACTATTTAAATCAAATAAGAGAAGAAGAAGTAATTAGTGAAAGCTTCTAAGGCAAGAGATTATATTTATGGAGGTAGTGGAGGTGACGGTGGTAGATCAATCTCCACCATTGATACGTGGACGGTTCTGATTGGATCTAGCCAAAACTTTTACTTTTTATTTATTTTATTTTATTTTATTTATGTGCTATTCAGGTACTTTGTTGTCGGGGGAGAAACCGCGTCTTTTGAAAAGTTCGGTTTTATGGTTATATATATTTTTGTATATAAATACATACGTGTGGGAGTTATACTCATGGGTGCCCATTATCTTCCACCTCATTAGTTAATAATTATCAGTTATTACCTAATTGTTTTTAAAGAAATTGTTTAAGTTAAGATTAAACTCTTTGTGGCTACTAATTGCTTATCATTAATCATAGTTAGCTACTTAGCTATATGTATATATTCATGACTATGCAAGTTTTATGTATTTTAAAAAATAAAAAATAAAGGTAGAATTTAAATGTTATAATTTTATTTTAAAAATACTCATTTTTTCTGTTAAAATAGAATCTATAATCAGGTGTAAATATTTGACTTAGCTGATATTTTTTAATAAAAGGATATGTGTCCTTGTATTAAAATTATTTAAAGAAAATACCAAGTGATAATCAAATTTTAATACTAAACTTTTTTTTCTATTTTAGATTTGTAAATAGCACCGTACACTTTGTAATTAAATGATGTAGACCAAATTATTTATTTTCTAATAACACTTTTTAAAATATAAGTGTATTGGGAGGGAAGAAAAGTGTATTGGGCTTTATAGTTTGGGCCCAACAATAATGAAAATAGATCGAGCTATTTAATTTGGGCTTTAATTGATGAAAAAAATGAAACCTTCGATACTATAAGTTCTCCTTATAAACCCTAATTTTAATTTTAGCATTCCCTTCCTTTGCAGAAGCTCCGACCTCGGCGGTATCCCGGACGCCACAATGGTGATTCCCTCTCTCTATGTCTCGATCTCCATTTGTGTCTGTTTCCTTTGTTCTGTAGAATTTTTCACCTGTTTTTAAGTTTGGTCTAGATGTATCAGTATGCATCCTATTTGCGAGTGTGAAATCTGGGGCTGTTAGATCTTTGGTCTGTACTTGGAATTGATTCAAGTTATGGAGTGTGGATTTGGTTCTCTTGAACCTTGGCAGCTCATGTTTTAGTCTGGCACGTCTTTCGTAGTTTTTTTTAGGTTTAGTTCTGTGGTTATTTGCTTCCGAGGTTTAGTTCTGAGTTTGATTCCACTGTTGCAGGGTATTGATTTGATAGCAGGAGGTAAGAGCAAGAAGACCAAAAGGATTGCTCCTAAGTCCGATGATGTCTACCTTAAGCTTATCGTCAAGGTTAGAAATCCTACAACAAACATTCCGGGTGAAACATTTGCGATATTTTTGTGAAGAGTTTTTTTGGTAAATTGTATTGAATTTGAGCGTTTGTTTCAAACTTTGCAGCTTTACCGGTTTCTTGTAAGGAGAACCGGAAGCAAGTTCAACGCGGTGATATTGAAGAGGCTTTTTATGAGTAAAGTCAACAAAGCTCCTCTTTCCCTTTCCAGGCTCGTTGAATTCATGAAGAGCAAGGTACTTCCTTTAATGAGTCATCAGTGGAACTAAAGTCGTTGCTACTATGTGGTATTAGTATGCCAAATGGAGTTGCCTTGTGTTTGATCTAAAACTTTGTTCTGTAGACTGTATCATCTATCCTGTGAGTTTTTTAAATGTGCTTTCATGTACTGATATAATAGGACGATAAGATTGCTGTCCTGGTTGGAACTATAACCGATGATGTGAGGGTACATGAAATCCCAGCAATCAAGGTTACAGCTCTGAGGTTCACAGAGAGAGCTAGAGCTCGAATTGAGAAAGCTGGTGGGGAGTGCTTAACCTTTGACCAACTCGCTCTCAGAGCTCCATTGGGGCAGAACACGGTACATCTCTTAGCTCTGTTCCTGCATTTTGATTCGCTAGGATAAACCCTTTTCTCAAGATCTAATTTGAGTTTGTTTGTTGATGTGGTATAGATTCTCCTTAGAGGACCAAAGAACTCCCGTGAGGCCGTTAAGCACTTTGGTCCAGCTCCTGGTGTACCACACAGCCACGCCAAACCATATGTTAGGTCAAAGGGAAGGAAGTTCGAGAAAGCCAGAGGAAGGAGGAAGAGTCGTGGATTCAAAGTCTAAGAACGTTGCAGCCATTAAACTTGATGATACCAGAGTATTGTTGTTTCATTGCTTTCATCATCCATTTTTCCTTAGAGAACTTTTATTTGTCTTTGCCTATTTCAGACATTATTTTAAGTTCGTCTACTGGATTCATTGTGTGCTTACTACACACATTGGTCTTATATCTTATTTATAATCTCGTTTAAACAACACAGATTGAAATTATTTTTGCAGACAATATAACAGAATCAAGAACCCTAAACGCTGTTGTTCTTGTCTTTGTCTTGAAGCTTACTGAGAAATTCTGTGATGTGATGAGTGACCTCTTCAGGTTTCTCTTGGTTGATGAAGTGACCAGCACCTTCCATTATCACTATCTCTTGAAGGTCTGGAACATCTGCAGCAAACCCACCGCCATGTATGTACTCTTTGATCCCTGGTGTGGTGTAGACCGAGTCGAGCTCACCAGCCATGAATTTCACTGGAATATGAACCTTAGCTCCCGTCCACGGTGCTGTGAGTTCCCAGTTCCTGATCACACCAACAGCTAATCAACACTTAACCCTTGAAATCTAAAACATAATACCAATCAACAACTTACAGATCTAAGGCTCTGTAGTAGTTCAATCCACCAGTAAATCCAGTCTTCTCGAATTTAGAGACATAGAAATCAAGATCCTCCTTAGAAAACCATTCAGGCAAGTCAAAGTTTTCACTTTTAGGGTTAGGGTTAGCCCCAAAAGCATTCTCTTTAGGTAGAATCGGTGGACCAGGTTTCTTCCCAGAGTAGATATTCTTCAAAACTGTTCTTGCTCCTGCTCTTGCAATCTCTGCTTCAATCTTCCCCGGTTCCTACAAAATCAACATAGTTATAAGTAACCAAACCCCACTAAACTCACAACCAAACATTGGTTTCAAACCTGGAATCTACAGATGTAGTAATCATCTCCAAACATGGCTCTTAGCCCTGCAATAGGCTTGAAATTAGGGTATCTTGGTCTAAAAGGAACACTTAAACACACATACCCCTTAATCTTCTCAGGTCTAAACAGACAAAGATACCATCCTACAATAGCTCCCCAGTCATGTCCCACCAGAAACACCTTTTCTTGACTTTTCTCCACAACACTGTCCAAAAGAGCCACAAGATCACCAACAACATGAAGACAAGTGTACTCAGAGGAAGACGCGGGTGACTCAGTGTCTCCATAGCCACGGAGATCAGGAGCTATGGAATGGTAACCCAAAGAAGATAAGCTAGTGATCTGGTGGCGCCACGTGTACCAGAGGTCAGGAAATCCATGGAGGAAAAGCACCACCGGTCCTTCTTTAGGACCTTTCTCTGCAATGTGCATTCTTATGCCGTTCACATTCACCATTCTATGCTCAATTCCTTCCATTTCTTTCTAATTTCTTTTAGTTGTGTAATTGAGTTATTTTAGTTGTGGTATAAATAGAGAAGTAGAGGTGTGACTAAATATTATTAATTAATTATATACAATTAGTATGATATTGTTGGTTTAAAAATTGTTTAATATAAGCTGGCTTGGCTAAAAAGCCACTTGAAAACTAATAGTTTAAAAATCAGTCAATATATCATTTACTTATCAAAATAAAATTATTTATTTATTTCGTATAAAAATAAAATAAAAACTGATATAAAATTAATGTTTATAGCTTTTCAAAAGAACAGAGTTGGCCAAGTGTTGAAGAGGAAACACATGCAAAATCACTGACTAAAAAGCTTCTCACCATCACTATTTTTCAACCATATTTTTCACAAAAACCAACGAAAACTATGAAATAAATGCAAATAAGTAAATGAAGTTACTTGTGAGTACATTACTTAACTAAAAAATAATTTTCTATTGGTGTAACAACATTAATTAACAAAGCTGAATATTAACCAATTCTCAAACTTGTTCATATAATAGAGTAAATTACAAATACACATTACATAGCACAAACTCTATTATCAATACATCCTCAACCAAATCATTTTACTTAAATTAGACTTATGAAAACATTTAAACCGACCCAACCGGTGAACCTGCCTCACCAACCGATCCAACCGGTGAAGCCGCCGGAGCATCCGAATCCGCCCCATTAGTATCTTCAAACGCAGAAAAATCCGGATTTGACTCACCAGTGCCCCCACCCGAGCTACTAGCCATAAGACCAGCAACATACGGAACACCTTTACTTGGAATCCAAGCATCACCTTGAATAAACTGAGCCGGAGTAAACCCTAGAATCTCCTCTTCACTCAATGTCTTAATCCCTTGCCACGTCACACGACTAGTCAAAGGTGCACCTGGTCCTGTGTTCTGCACCTCAGAGTAAAACAATGTCTTGAGACCAAAATCTCCTGCCCATGGCTGCCATCCATCAGGCTGCACAAAATCAGGTATAAAAGTGTTCATAACTATAGTTCTTGAGTACTCTTTCCATGGCCTTCCTAAATAAGCTTTACTAGTTGCCTTCACTTCCAAGTAATCCGGTTCCCCTGCAATTGTACATCCTTGGAGCACAAAACCGGTCGATTCCCTCGGGTCTTTACGACCATGAGCTGTGATTGGACATGCTTGGTTTGGTAACGGTTTCCTGACCAAGATAGTACAGTTTTGGAACACAGCAGCTGCGTCTCCAAAGAGGAAATCTATGGTCCCTGAGACGGTACAGTCACGGTAGAATTGACGGTGTGAATGAGCGTAAAGTGTGTCTTGGTAACCATCAAATCTACAATTGAAGAACATAGATTCATCTGATTGAACTCTGATTGCAACTGCTTGATGTTTGATTGCTCCAGCTGTGTTCTCAAATCCAATGTTCTTAGCAATGAAGTAGTTTCCAACAACAGCTGCAAAGAGATCCAAATACATTAACATCATATTCATAAAGGGTATTTTCGTAATTTTTCCGTCAAGAAATGTTGTTCGCTTAGCTGTAGCCAAAACTTATCGTTAAACTAACAACAAATAAACAAACAAGTTCAGCGACGAGTTTTGACGATAAATCGCAAAACATGTCTATGAACTAGCGACAATAAAACAAACATAATTTTTTATCGTTTTTTTCCGAGATAAGCAAGCAAATAGGCCCAAATTCTCTCAAGCTAAGGAACAATTTAAGAGTTATATCTTACCAACAGTTGCGGTACGGTAAGTAGTGATACCGTCCTTGTAGTTTTTATCGCCGGAAATGATTGTTTTCTCCGGTCCATCTCCAATAAACACAAGATGTGTCATACTTCTATTCACCTGAACATATTCCTTATAGATTCCAGCTTTGATATGAACCACAAAAGTTGAGTTCTTCTTCTTCGGGACGTTCTCCAAAGCCTCGTTGATCGTTGTATACTGACCGCTCCCGTCCTGAGCCACTACAATATCAGCTTTAGCATCAGAGTACGTTTCAGCCTGTAAAAGCCGACGTGACCTCGAATCAACCCACGAAGGGAACTCTTGAGACAACAATCTCCGGCTATTCATCCCGGGAATTTGCAATTGACCGACATAATGCGACAATTCGCTAATGATAGCTAAACCGTTATGTGTCAGTTCAATAGCCATCTTTAAAGCTTTCCTCATAGTCTCTCCTGCATCTCCTTGTGTATCTTGAAACCCTTCAAGACATGTTTCCTCGTGACTAATCGCAGCGCTAAGCCAAATCCTTAAATTGATCAAAACTTCATCAAGTTTGTGAAACTCAAACTTTCCAAGCTCTTGAATTGAGTTATCAAGCTCATCAAATGCGTAATCCATTAGCTCCTTGCATTGATCTAAAGCCATTTTTGTTCTTGGATCTTTTTGAAGCTGAATCATTGTTTTCGATTTGTTAGCTGCTTCTGTGATCTGTTTCATTGTTATTCTAAAAGCTGCTTTTATAAGCTCCATTGGATCGGTTGTGTTGTTTGAGTCTTGAATTAAAGTATCTTCACAAGTCTTTTTGTAATCTGTTGGTGCACAAACTTCTTTAATGGCTTTAACTGACGGCGTTAACTCTCCGTTATCTTCAAGATTCTCCGTCTTCTTGAGACTAACGCTTATGGTAACAGCAACCACCATTGATATGAGAAGAACAGAGGAAATTGTTATGACAACAAACCTCTTCTTCTTTAAATCATCCTCGTTGCTGTACGGCATCGTTTTTTTATGCGTTTTGTTCACTTTTTAAATCAATTTTTGGTATATATAAACAGAACAGCTCTTTGAAAAAATTTATTAAAAAATATTAAAGAAGCTGTTCGGTGATTTATATATATGTAAATTGATTTTTCTTATGAACTTCTCCGTTGAAGCTAACGTAGCCTCCTTGAGGAGTGTGGTATTTTATATGAAATTTTTTGAGAGTTTATTTATAACGATGAGTTTTTCGTTATTTTCGTTACTCTGTTTTCAAAGGTTTGGCGGGAAATTCGGTTTACTCTGTTTTTGTGGTTTTTGTTAATTTTTTTTTGTTTTTGAGTTTCTAATTAGGGAAGATAATTTATCTTATTTTAGGGATTTTAAAAGATGTTTTTTTTGTTATGTTTGTTTTTTTCCCTCTAATCAGTGTCTTAATCGTGTTAATAACTACTAATTTGATAGCTAATTCATTCTAGAGCTTTTTACAAAATTTTAATATCATATAAACGTTAATATAGTTTTATTACTGATAAAAATCAATTAGTTTTTCTTATTATCTTAAACCGACTATTAATGATATATTTATCATTAATTATTCATCCATTTAAATATAAACATTCCACATAACCAATTGATCAATATTTATTAAATATAATTTAGTATGATTTAGATTTTAGAAATTAAGGATAATTTTTATAAATGTCCTAATTAAAGAGATTTTCGTAAAAATATTCAACTACTAGAGACAAAAAAAAAAAAAATTAAAAACATACTAATAACTGATGACATTTATAAAAATAAAAAAATTACAGTGGATTAGAACATTTCATAAAATCCATCTAAAAAAACTATCATCTATTGCAAACAAAACAGAATAATTCTCTCAAAATTAACAGAATTTTTTTTTGTCAACAATAGCAGAATTTATTTAATCTTAATTTTAATTTTTAATTTTTTAAACAACAAGAAATCAAACGAGATTTACACCAATCCACCAGTGTACGGAACTCCCATGTTCGGCAACCAACTATCTCCAACTATAAAGTTCGAGACAGTAAACCAAACAGCTTCAGTTTCATTAATCACACGATAACCGGGCCATGTAACCCGGTTAACTGTATCCGAACCAGGTCCAGTATTCCCAAACTCTGCATAATACAAAGTTCTCAAAGCAAAATCACCGGTCCATTCAATCCACCCTTTAACATCAATAAACCGGTCCATAAAATTCTGCAAATAAACCGTTCTTGAATACTCTTTCCAAGGTCGTCCTAAATACGTTTTAACCGAAAAATTACTCGAAACCAATTCAGCACTCGGTTTAATCCCACAATTTTGTATCGAAATTCCGGTATTTTGGTTAGGATCACTTCTTCCTTGAGCTGTTATTGCATTGAATTGTCCTTGAAGTGGTAATCTTGGAATTATATTGCAATTTTGGATAATTGCAGCTGCGTTTCCGAATATGAAATCTACTGTACCGTATATGTTACATTCTCTATAGAATTGTCTTAGAGAATGAACATAGAGTGTGTCTTGATAACCTTCAAAACTGCATTTGTAAAATGCTGACATGTCTGCACTGTTGCGAACTGCAACGGCTTGGTGTTTGCTTGGTCCGGCTGTGTTTCTTACGGTTATGTTTGATGCGATGAAGCCTTTTCCGGTCACAGCTGATTATAGAAAAATGGATAAGTAAAACTTTATATCTATTCTCTCTGTTTCAAATTATTTGAAATAATTAGTGTATTTTCTTCAGTAATTTCATATAAGTATTCAAATAACGATCAATAAGAATAATAAAATTTTAAATAAAATTTTTAAATTCACAAATGCAAACCGGACATAAAAACTGGAACCGAATAACTGAACCGAACCCGAAACAAAAAAGGGGTTCAATTTGGTTCTGGTTCTGGTTCTGGGTAAAGTAGCTATTAGATCTTAAATTTGAGATTCATCGATATCAAATAGTAACCGGAACTGAACCGATATCCATTGTGTATCCGAAAGTAACCATACTTTTTTTTCGAGTATTTTTTTTGGGTTTTCGGGTATTTTTTTTGTTTTTTTCGAGTATTTTTTCGGGTATTTTTTTGTTTGTCGGGTAATTCTTAAGTTTTCCGGGTATTTTCGGATTTTCTTATCAAGTATTCGAACCCTAAACCGAACCGAAATCTTAAAAAACCGAACTAATACTATAGTCATGGAACCGAAGAACCGAATAACGAACAGTACCGAACCAAAACTGAATGGATACCGGAATAAAATGAAACAAAAAATTATAAAAAATGATATAATTTGGAAAGGAGAAGTATTAATTAGAATTATACGGTACTAATCAATGTACTTACTAAGTGTAGAGGAAGCAAAAGTGGTGGAACCATCAACCACGTTTTTATTTCCGGTGATTATTGTTTTATTAATGCCGTCACCGATGATCATCACGTATGTTTTGTTGCTAGGAACCGTGACGTACTCTTCGTAGAGTCCGGCGACGACGTGTATCACAAAGTATCCATCCTCGGTTTTGGCTTTGACCGGCGCAGCATCCACCGCATCGCTTATTGTTTTGAAGGCGTTGACGTCGTTAGGGTTCACGAACACCGTTTTGGCCACTTTTAAACCACCATTGGTCCCAGGAGATGACTAAAAAAAAATTATAAAATTATAAAAGAATTAAACTTTGTATATAATCATGTATATGAAACTACAAGATTAAAAAAAAAAAAAAATAATAATAATAATAAGAAGGATTATGATGTTTTAGAGCAGCTCCATCAGAGGTTGTTAAAGGAGGTTCTCATCATTTAATTATATAAAATTTAATTAAAAGTAAAATATTGTCACAANAATATATATATTAAAAAACTAAGTTATTAAGCACATCCAACACCTTATTGGAGGTGGTCTAAAGAAAGGTTGTTACTCAAAGAGCTGCTCTTATACTTTAAATTTTATTTTGGTGAACCAAACTCTCGATTATTAAAATGATTTTTAAATTTTGATAATCTGATTTTTTTTTTAATTTTTAAATTTTGCTAATCGAATTTTTAAGCCGTAAATTTTAATAACCCAATATTTTAAACAGAAATCTCAAATTTAAATTTGAGATCATGCTATATGGTTTAGTTTTGTATTTAAAATTTAATTCGAATTAAAAAATATGGTAGGGTTTACAAAATTTATTATCAAATATAATTGAAAAAAAAAATCGATCGGAAATATATATTACCTGAAGAAGCTTTCGTCCGAGAACCAAAACTCTCTCGTAAATCATTTTCTCACGTTCCATCAGCTTAACAGAAGAAGAAATTTCAGACAACGCCGACGACTTCTTCTCCTCCATTAAAACCCTAGGCGGTGGTTTCTTCTCCGATGTACCATCAGATTTTACAGGCCAAGCCTCTTTAGACAAGGAAAGAGAGACACTAATCAGCTTTATACCATGCGAAACGCTTCCAATGATGTTATCATACGCTGAGGCGTCTCCGTTGACTTGATGAATCGAGCCTACACACGTGTCGTAGTTCGTGAGTGCAGCGCTGAGCAACGTGACCACATCGTTGACCTCAGAGTTTCCAAGAACATTCTCCTTGATGACCGTTACGATTTGGAGGACACGTGTAAGGTAGTCAATGGTTAAACCGGCTAGTAATTGACAATCTTTGAAGGGACCTGAGTTGTGATCAGGGTGGTGGTGGAATGAGGTGAAAAGGTCATTAGAAGCTTCTAGAGATTTTTGTAGGACTATGCGGGCAAAACCGGGAACAGAACCGGATGATCCGACGGGTAATACCGATTTGCAAACGGGTGGGTACAGTGTGGAGTCACAAAGAGATTGTGATGAAATTAGGGCTTCAGAATGAGTAAGAGAAATAACAACAAGCAAAGAGATGGTTGTATAGACGATTTTATGATGATTCATGGCTTTTTATATTATCTGTAATTACAAGTTTAATTCAAATTGCTTGTGTGTATACTGTATATATATACTAATGGCCTAACATTATCCGGTCCATTAAATTTGAATAAAGTATAAGATTTGTATATTTACAAACGTGCTAACAACAAATGATACCATTCCATGATTTCCATGATTTTGGCTGTCAAAACTTTTTTTTATAAAAATATCTACATCATATAGTATATATCACTATCATAAATATAATTATTCAAAATGAAATGTAGTACCTAAGATTTGGTTAAATCCGGTTCGGTTTAGATTATTATTATATATATATATATATATATATATTCGTGTA
>KE151142.1:699499-731603 GCA_000411095.1 Aethionema arabicum
GTCTCGCCACCTGATACAACCGATTTTAGCCCTTTGCTTCTTTCTTACACCTTGGAGCTTCAATACAAACAGGTATGTACGATTATACAAACATATCTTACAATGTCGACTTTGTGATTAGGTTGAATTTGATTTCCTCTGTCAAATTGTAATTAGGGTTTCGCTTTATGCCCAAATCGTCGATCTTTGATTTTTTTTCCTAATTTATTTTAGATTAGAGATTTTGATTTTTGTTATTAAATTAACGATGAAATGAAAATTACTAGATTAGAGATTTAATTTTTCAAAAATTTTATAATAACTGCAAGTTAAATGAGTTGTTAATCCTCTGTTTTTTTTTGTATTTTTAGTTCAAGTGGACACTACGGAAGAAAGCTTCTCAAGTTCTATACCTGCATTTTGCTTTGAAGAAACGTTTGTTCATTGAAGAACTCCATGAAAAGCAAGGAAATGTGAGAATTCAGCAGGTTTTTTATATTTGATAAAAAAATGTTCTTGAAGCTAAGAATTTTGGTTTTGGACAGGTTAGAGAGTGGCTACACAGCGTGGGGATCTTTGACACGCAAGGATCAGTTGTGCAGGACGATGAAGAACCTGATGATGGTGCTCTTCCTCTGCATTACACTGAAGATAGTGTTAAGAACAGGTGGATCAAAAACGTTAGATATTGTGTAAAGCTGATGATTGGTTTATTTTTTTGTAAAACTTCTAAAACGTTAGATTTCAATGTGGTGCAGGAATGTTCCTTCGCGTGCAGCATTGTCAATTATCCGTCCAACAATAGGCCGGTCAGAGACCATTGTAGACCGTGGACGAGCCGCAATGCAAGGTTACCTGAATCACTTTCTAGGGAACTTGGACATTGTAAACTCTAGAGAGGTTTGAGTTTTCACTGCAATAACTGTGAGTCCCTTGTTGAAATTTCCTGTTTCTTTCCTCACAGTTTAAATGTATCCACAGGTCTGCAAGTTTCTTGAAGTTTCGAGACTTTCGTTTGCTAGAGAGTATGGTTCTAAGATGAAAGAAGGGTATGTCACAGTAAAGCATCTGCGGAAAGCTACTGGATCGGATGGGGCCCAATGTTGTCTTCCTTCCCAGTGTCTTAACTGCTTCCGAACAAGCTGGACAAAGGTTTCAGAACTAGAAAAGAGTACTCTGCTTTTTGTAAAGTTTTCTTCTCCGGACGAATAATTTGTGAAATGTTTTCGGACGTTTTCAGGTGTGGGCAGTTCTGAAACCGGGATTCTTAGCGTTACTAGAAGATCCCTTTAACGGAAAGCTTCTAGACATAATGGTGTTCGAGCCAATGCGGTTTCAAGGCACAAAGGAGTGTTCAGAGAAACCGCGTTTGGCTGAGCAGGTGAAGGAACGTAGCCCGTTGCGTTATGGCTTTAAGGTAACAAGTGGAGAACGTAGTGTGAGACTGAGAACTACGAGCTGTGGGAAAGTCAAAGAGTGGGTTAAGGCCGTTGAAGAGGCTGGTTGGTACAGCCCACACCGGTTTGGCTCATATGCTCCATCTAGAGGCTTGACTCATGATGGCAGCCAGGCTCAGTGGTTCGTAGATGGTCACACTGCATTCGAAGCTATTGCGTCTGCAATCCAAAATGCAAAATCAGAGGTTTCGTTTCCATGACTCAACTAGGGAAATCGAATCACAGTATTTAGTACTCCAACGAAGTTAAATCTAAGTTTCATGTGCAGATATTTATGACTGGTTGGTGGCTATGCCCGGAGCTATATCTAAAACGGCCGTTTCAAGATCATCCGTCTTTTCGGCTTGATGCATTGCTTGAGACCAAAGCAAAACAGGGCGTTAAGGTATGCAACTGCACCTATCTCCTATGGATCTGATCAGTTCTGTTAACACAAACGTGGAAAAAACTAAACTCTGTTGCAGATCTATATTCTTTTGTATAAGGAAGTTCAGATCGCATTGAAGATCAACAGTATGTACAGCAAGAAACGGCTTCAAAACATTCATAAGAACGTTAAAGTCCTTCGTCATCCAGATCGTTTCTTAGCCGGCATCTACCTGTGGTATATACTTGATGATGATGTTAACCAAACCTGTGGGCTGGCTCAACTAGTTATATACTAAGTTGAAATCTACGTCTTTTCAGGTCACACCACGAGAAAATAGTGATTGTAGATTACAAGGTTTGCTTCATTGGAGGGGTAGATCTCTGTTTTGGCCGCTACGATACAGGAGAACACAAGATCGAAGATTGCCCTCCTAGTATATGGCCAGGAAAGGACTATTATAATCCAAGGTAAGGTCATAACCTTCTCTGAATTCATTCTAAAAGAGCAAAATCTCACGAACTTCTATCTATTTTCAGAGAATCTGAACCAAATTCATGGGAAGACACGATGACGGACGAGCTAGACCGGAGAAAATACCCAAGAATGCCATGGCACGAAGTCCATTGTGCTCTATGGGGACCACCTTGCCGTGATGTGGCTCGACATTTTGTTCAGCGGTGGAACCACTCCAAGGTAATCTTAATCATGGCTACGACCTTTTGCGTTTTTGATCTGAAAACCATGGTTCTGATGTATCTTTGTCTTTGTTAATTAGAGAAACAAGACATCTAATGAACAAGCGATCCCACTGCTTATCCCTCACCACCATATGGTTCTCCCTCACTACTTAGGA
Source organism: Aethionema arabicum (assembly GCA_000411095.1). Lineage (NCBI taxonomy): Eukaryota > Viridiplantae > Streptophyta > Magnoliopsida > Brassicales > Brassicaceae > Aethionema > Aethionema arabicum. The sequence continues at coordinate 702,159 of KE151142.1, forward strand.
ACTAAAGAGATCGACATTGTCCAACCAAAAGATGATCCTGTTCTCACCAGACAAGACTCTTTCTCCTCGGCCTCACCACCCCAAGACATACCATTGCTTCTCCCTCAAGACACCGATGGTGAGATCACCCCCAGTGGTTCAAGACAACGCCTTCATGAATCCAACGGTCAAGATGAGTTTCCTGGGGAAACTTTAGAGAGTAGTGATCTGGACGAGGTCGAGAATGAGTGGTGGTGGCAGATTGGACGGAAAAGTGATTGCCGATGTCAGATCATCAGAAGTGTTAGTCAATGGTCAGCTGGGACTAGCCAGCCAGAAGATAGCATTCATCAAGCTTATTGTTCTCTCATCCAAAACGCTGAACATTTCATCTACATTGAGGTACAACATACTCATCAAACATTTCACAATCTGCTTAATCTTAATTTTTTTCTCTTAATCTCTCTGTTTCCAGAATCAATTCTTCATATCAGGGCTTGAAAATGATGACACCATACTAAACCGCGTTGTGGAAGCATTGTACAGACGCATTCTGAAGGCTCATGAAGAGAACAAATGCTTTCGCGTAGTTGTAATCATACCTCTCCTCCCTGGATTTCAGGTACTTTTGTATCCTCAAAACGCAACGGTTAGCCAATTGAACCATGGAAATTAAATCGGTTTTGTGTTGATATTTAACAGGGAGGGGTTGATGAATCTGGTGCCGCCACAGTTAGAGCACTGATGCATTGGCAATACCGTACAATCTCGAGAGAAAGAACGTCCATTCTCGACAACCTTAATGCACTCCTCGGTCCCAAGACCCAAGATTACATTTCCTTCTATGGTTTGAGATCATACGGAAGGCTATTTGAGGGCGGTCCAATTGCCACTAGCCAGATTTATGTGCACAGTAAGCTAATGATTGTTGACGACCGGATCGCTGTAATCGGATCATCTAACATTAACGACCGAAGTTTACTTGGCTCTAGAGACTCCGAGGTACTATAACCTCAAACTCCAATTCAATATTTTTGCTAGAAATAAGAAAGAATTTTATCAATCTGATTCGATCGTGGTTCAGATTGGAGTTGTGATTGAAGACAAAGAATTCGTAGAGTCTTCGATGAATGGAGTGAAGTGGATGGCCGGAACATTCTCGCACAGTCTCAGATGTTCCTTGTGGTCAGAACATCTCGGTCTTCCACCCGATGAGGTAAAAACTGTCCTTAATCTTTAAGCTTATTTGAGTCTTTTGAGCCCAAGACTTGTGAGTTCAAACCAAACTAGATCAAAATGTTTTAACTTCTCAACAACTTCTGAATTTGATATTTTCTTTGGTTGTTTAGATGCAAAAGATCGAAGATCCAATCAAAACCGAAACATACGAAGATTTGTGGATGGGCACAGCTAAGAACAACACTGAAATCTACGACCAAGTCTTCTCTTGCCTTCCTAATGAACATATACGCTCAAGGTTTCTACTCCTTTCCCGTTTCTATACATTTTGTACACCGAGAGTGGATTATCTAATACTTCTCTTATCGATTACAGGGCTGCATTGAGACTCAATACGTCTCTTTGTAAAGACAAATTGGGTCACACCACCATCGACCTCGGGATAGCCCCACCGAAGCTAGAACCCTGCGGCAGCGACCCATGGGAAAGACTGCAGGAGACAAGAGGACACCTCGTGTGTTTACCATTACAGTTCATGTGTGATGAAGAAGATCTTAGACCGGGTTTAACCGAAAGCGAGTTCTACACTGCTCCCCAAGTCTTCCATTGACTCTGTTCCATCCTTGAACGACTCCGGTTCGCTAAAACCAAACTCGGTATAGTGAACCTAACCCGGTTATTAAAATTAATCTGCATTACATAGTATCCTACATAGTCATAGAACCTCACACGTTTACACATACAGAGATTTTTATAGGTTTGCAAAAGGTGTGTTTTGTATAGCATAAGCATTTTTCTTGTGAATATTCACGTACCTCAAGCTGTATAATCCATTTCAATTCTTTCTTTTATAAACTATTCACTTAATTTCCTCCTTGCTCTGAATAATAGTTGTATTATCAAATTGCGATCTATTTACATTACACCATTTTTTTGTCTAGCCGGTCACATAACATTACCTACTTAAAGTTATAGGTTGTGTTTTGTGGAAGAAGAGGCATACGGCCGAGATATCGTCCATGGCGATTCCCGGTCTCTTCTTATTCCACGCTCGAACCGCTTGCTCCACTAGTCGCTTGGCCGCCTTTGGCTCCTCCGTGACCGAGGAGACAATGTCTATAGCCTCTTGGTTAGATATAACATCCCATACTCCATCAGTAGCTAAGATTACAAACTGGTCTTTAGTTGAGATATGCCTTTGAGTAACTTCAGGAACTGAAACTACACCGTACTCTTTAATACAGTAATCTCCAAATGCTCTTGACATCGCAAGCCCCGGCGCTTCCTCGTCCGGCTGCCACACACGGTGAACCCCTGGCTCATCGTGTAGGCAGAAAACTCTTCCGTTGCATCGAGTTATCCGCTCCTCCTCCTCTGTTTTAACACACAAGATTCAAGAACATCTTTAATTGTGTATAGTATAACATCAAAAACAAAATGTTTGTAAACTGAGAGATTAAGAGACTAACGTGGCAGATTCGGTTTGAAATCGACGGTTAGCTGAACCGCAACCAAGCTTCCTTCATCTGAAACTGTGGCTAGCACCGCACGTGAATCCCCAACGTTTGCTACATAAATAACTTCACCCTGTAGTAACAAATATTGATCAATTTTGTTAGTGATATAACAAAGTTTTACAAAATTTTATAACTTTTGGATTCTTTTTACCTGTCTCACAATGGTTAAAGCGGTTGTACCGCTATTAAAAGCATCGATTTTACGGTGGTGTTGAAGCTCTTGATCAACAGCTACGCAGGTTTTGAGATATGAGTGTTTCCAGATAGCGAATCTTTGTAGCTTTTTATCGGAGTCCAGTAATGTTGAGTGAGTTAAAGTCTCTTGCCAATTGCAGAGTAATAATGCCGCCATTGAATTTCTCACTTGTTTAGCTACGAAATGTCCCCAAGGACCATGTCCGTCGAATATACCGCACAAGATCATGTCTTCTTGACACCCAAAACCCTACAAAAATGATCAAAGATCGTTGCTTTAGCTTTGGATTTTAGGTATGTTAAATGGATAAGAAATCACGTTTAGAAATCGCGTTTATAATCGCGTTTAGAGAACGCGGAAAAATGAATGTACCTGCCAGACAATGGTAGAGTCTTGATTAACGCCTTTTTGGCCGCGTTTAGAGAAAACAGAAGCTAAGGAGTTATTGGATCCATTTGCATAAACGCAACCAGATGATTGTAAAAGCGTTTCCTTCTTCTTTGCCGCTTTCGCCATTTCGTCTGCGGTTTCTCTGGCGTCACTGTTGCCATTGTTGTTCTTTACTTTCTTTATCGAGAATGATCGAGCAAAGCCGTTGAACATTGAAGATAAATGACCCATCTTGAGCTTCTAATGATCTTGAATAGAACCAAACAAGTTTTATCTTTTATCAGATGTTAAAAAGTGCTCTAGAATTTTAACTTGAGAGCACTTTTTAGTGTAAAATAAAATTGCTCAGATTTATGGTTTTTATTTATATATTTATTTATTTGTAATATCTTCTGGAAAATTAAATAATAAAACTGTTTCCAACTATATATTGATATACATCATTTTTTTTCAATTAGAGTAGAAATCACTTTTTTCAAATTTGGTCGTTGTAGTTCTCCTTTGCCTAATTTTTCTATGTTTGTGAAGTAAACTTGCCAACAAACGCACTAAATATATGCTTTTGTATGCATACAAATTTCTAACTTGAAAATATTTTAAAAAGTTACCACAAGAAAGTAGAAACCCAAAATGTAAAATTGAAATAAAATACACGATTTGTAGAGCTTCACGTGATTATATCAATATGCAAAATAAAACCAAAAGTTTTTTTTATGTTTTTAATAAAAAAAAACAATGAATTCGTGAATTATTGACTACTATAAAACTGAAGTTGCAATCAAAGTGAAATAGTGATGTATAAATAAATAATCCTTTGGGGACAAAAAATAATCTTTACGTTTATGAATGACGTATAAATCAAAGACATATACTGTTTAGTTTTTCATCTCTCGTCCTTAACAATACATATTATAATACAATAGCTATGATATTTCATGCTAATCAATTAATTTGCCATACAAAAAGTATTTTTTTGCAAATTCTCAAAGAAATGATACAGCAAATCTCTGCACGTGCGAGACTAAGTTTGTTACTAATAGACAGTGATGCACTACAACAAAGTGGTCCGACCTAAATTGCGGGATGAACAAAAAATGAAATATTAAAGAAATTAAAAAAAGTAAGAGTTAGGTAATTGTATAAATAGCACATATAAATAAAAATAAAAATCCAATAATTAAAAGTCAATAACGAATCTAAAAGGACCTCTTTTGTGGACAGGTGTCATATTGTTGCCCAACTTTTCTTTGTTCACATTACTTTTTACCTTTATTAGTAGTCCTCTATATTATAGTCTAACCGTGACGTAAAATAATGTTAGAAAAAAAAATCAATTTAAAACTTATAGCTGTTTTTATAATTTATAATCATTCTTTAATTATTCATTGATGATCATATTTTCTGTTTGTTATCGGTAAGTCATAGACCGGTTAAAGTTTATTAAACCGAATTGAAAACCGTAACGTTTACCGGTTTGCAAATTGCAATGATAATTGTTAAGACGCCGTGACGAAACTATATCACGGAAGTCTTCTTTCTTCACACAGTGGGACCCAGTGAGGTGACTGTGTATGACCAGCATGTGACGGTATAGTCTTCACGTGGGACCCGCTTCTCCCATCTTTTTTATAATAAACAAAATCTTTGCATTCTCTCAATTATTTCGAACTAACCGCGAAAGACATTTTACAATATTCCCACGTGACAGAGACGGATCATATGACATTGTGTTAGTTAGAACAATAAAAAGTGATTAATATAATATAATAAAATAAATAGGTATAACATAGAAAAATTAAGCTGAATATTTTCTATAATAAATTTGAAAACAATTCAAATTCGTTTTTCTGCAAATTAATAATTTCTAACTTCCCGCTTGGTAGGGAAGATGTATAGCAGCTAGCTCCATGTGAGAACCACTTCGTTAAGTTTGGTCCACGTTGGGTACAAATCTTGTAAAAAGATCGTATCCTTTTTTATATGACACGTCACAATTGAGAATCACATGTGGGACGGTGCACTGGATAACTACTTTCTTTTGCCTCACAAGTTTACAAATATTCAATAGATAATAGTAGTAGAGAATCCAATTGATATATAGCTCATCATAATTACAGTTATTACAACGTGATTATCTTTTCATTTTCTATCGACTTTTTTTTTAAAATGTAATTAATTACGCATTATATGGATTAAGTCAATGCAATTATTTAAGCAAATGGTTAGTGGTACCACTCCCAAATGATTGTGCACGAAGAAAAATAAGATACATTAAAATATCAGCAAACAAAATAAGATATATTAAGATTTAAGAGTTGTAATAAAGATATTACTGAAGAAAAAGGGTTTTAACTTTTAACTTCTAATTCGGAAAAGGTAAGCTATTTAAATATTCCAGTAACGGACGTGGAAATATCAGTGATGACGTGGAAAAACATCATTGATGACGTGGGAAATATCAGTGATGACGTGTCACTCAGTCATAGTGTTAGAAGAAAAAAAAAATCCAAACTTCTCCGGCGACGACGCCGTTTTGAAGGCATGTTTACAAATGTGTGTTATGCTGATAATTTAAACATAATATAAATGATTTATGCTTATTATACGAACTTGGGTATAAGGCCCATTATTTGACCCCAACGTGGTTTATATTCGGGCCTAAGGCTCATTTTTCTAAACTCTAGAAAAAGCTATAGTAATTAAATAAAAAAATGTCAAAAAAGCCCAGTAGCAGCTGCAACTACCACGCGAAGTGGTCAAGGGTAGTTCCGTCATTCAATCAAAAGTTCTCCTCTCCCGACGCGTAAGCTGTTAAACAAATCAAAATACCTTTCCCCAATTTTGGCTCATTTGGAAGAAAAAAAATTCGAAAGAGAAAAAAAGAAAATTGATTTGTAAATAGAGAGTAAAATAAGGCGGGGAAAAGGATCACCGATTCACAATTCGTTGTAATCGAAGTTTCTTCTTCAATCATCTGAGGTTCGTTTATTTTTTAATCTGGATTTGTATGTATGTATCTATGTGTATAGTAATGATTGTTAATTATTTTTGGAGGTTTATAATTTTGTAACCTGATTTTTTTTTTGGTGTTTTGACTTCTTTTTTTCAATTAATTTTCTTTCCCTGTGCTGGTTTCTGCTTTTGGATTGATTTTGTTTTCTATAATAAGATCGGAATTAAATAGCATTAGTAAAGATTGGGTAACAGTAGAATTTCTATGGTTGGAATCAAATCGAGAGCTTTTATGAGATAAATAGGGTTATCAATTACGTGTCTGATTTATTGTGTGTTTCTGGGTTAATTGCAGATCGGGCTAGAGGATGCATAAATCTTTTTAGCAAGGAAAGATCTGGGGTTATGAGTTGTACGATTGGGTTGAAAATTTGGGGCGATTTGGTGTAAGGTTTAGGCTATAAAGTTTAGGACAGGACATGCTGAAAAATATTTGTTAATCACTGTTTTGGTTCATGAGTTTGGGATATTTCTGTGTTTATTGGGTTTAGATTTAGATTAGTGGTTTGGTGTTTTTATTCTTTCTTAATTTAAATACAACCAGGAGCATATGGGAAAGAAAAACACGTTTTGGGATAGAAAATCAAATAGAAGGGTTAGATCTAAAGATAAGGATTCAGATGAATCAGATGAGGATTATGTAATATCTGATGAGGATGAAGAAGAATCTGAGGCTGATCTAAAAGAGTATGCTTCATCTATAGATGGTGAAGTTGATGCCTTTGATGGATCAGATGCAGTGGAGGATGAAGAATTAGATGAGGCGGAAGAGGAACCCGTGATCCTAAGTAGTGTTGCGTGGCCAAAAGTGAGAACTGGTCCTCGTGGTAATCGTAAAATAACTGGATGTAAGTCGAGAAAGATGAATCAGGTCGTATCTGAGGACGAGGAGGTGGAACTAGAAGATGCTGATGATGAAGAAGAGGAGATAAGAAACACAAGGAGGGTTGTTGAAACGACAAACGTTAAAATTGGGTCATTGGATGGAGAAAAACGAGGAATAGGTTCAGGGAAGCGAAGGAGGGTTTTCTATGAGATAGAAGATGAAGATGGAGACTATCCAACAGAGGATGGTGATGAAGATGAAGAGAGGAATGTGGAAAATATCAAATGTGAAAAATTGGATTTAAATTCATTGCAGAGTGGTGAAGATGGAGAAATGACATTAATAGAGCAGGAAAATGTGTCACGCGAAACAGAAGAAGAAGATGATGGAGATTATGAGGATGAGGATGATGATGGGGATGATGATGGGGATGAGGAATTTACTGTAGATGAAGATGTCTCATTAGAGGAGGAAGAAGAGGAAGAAACAGTAGTGTTAAAGAAAAAACCACTGAAAATTTGTAAGAAAAATAAGCGAAGGCGGAGATCTGGAGAAGGGTGTAAAAGAAAAAGGAAACGCTCAGCTGCAAAAGCCTGTTTAACAAAAGGGAGAAAGAAACATGGGAAAGAAACAAAGAAAGGAGTTAACGAAGATGATGACGATGGTGATTTTGTAGATGACTGTTTACCTGCAAGAAAGACGGCAAAGACTAAATCTTTGAGGTCAAGGCGACGGTATACTGTGCCTTCAGATTCAGACATTGCGACATCGGGAGAATCAGATTATGAGTACACAATCTCGGAGGAGGAGAGAGAGCAGGTAAGAGAAGCTAGTAGTTTGTTGAGAAATGATTTGAAGAATGCATCAGCTATAAGAGAAGCTAAGGTCAATAAAGATCTACCTCAGCTTCGTAAGCCTCCTAGGAAACAAAGTGAAAAGAAGGAAGACTTGGTGAAAAGAGAAGTGATGAAGAATGTTTGTGGGATTTGTCTGTCTGAGGAAGACATGCGAAGATTAAAAGGAACATTAGACTGTTGTAGTCATTACTTTTGTTTCACTTGCATAATGGAGTGGTCAAAAGTAGAATCTCGCTGCCCGCTATGCAAACAGCGGTTCAGAACAATCAGTAAGCCTGCAAGATCAACACATGGAGTAGATTTGAGAGAAATTGTGATACCGGTACCTGAACGTGATCAGGTTTGTTATTGTCTCTCTTTCTGTTGCTTTATATCTACTGACTCTCTTTAGTTAGATCATTAATTACTGTCGTATTCTCATGAATGTTGGTCATGGTCTGCTTTCTTATTGACTCCGTATGTTCTTAAACGCCACTTGAGGTTCTATAGAGATTCCTTTGTGTAACGATTTATCATGTCAATACGTTAAACCGACGAGTAAAATTAGTTTTCTCTTTGGGAGAGCTCATAAAACTGTGTTAGGCCCATGGAGATAACATTGCCGTCTCTGCTCATCTGATGTGTTGTTGTTTCGTGTTTCATGTCACTGTGTATAAACTTAATTTTATATGGTTTTTACTTTTTGCAGGTCTATCAACCGACTGAGGAAGAGTTGAGGAGTTATCTCGATCCCTATGAAAATATAATTTGCACGGAATGTCACCAAGGTGAAGATGATGGGCTTATGTTGCTTTGTGATCTTTGTGATTCATCTGCTCATACTTACTGTGTTGGTCTTGGACGGGAAGTACCTGAAGGAAACTGGTACTGTGAAGGTTGCAGACCCGTTGCACTTGGATCAGCCAGTTCTCAAATGCATAGTACATCCGAGCAACAAAGGGTAAGTAGTGGCTTTTACAGTAGACCATCACCATCTGTAATTTCAGTGGAAATTCAAGATCCGTATTTGCTAGTCTCTCCACGTACACAATTTTTCCAAGGAGACCATGTTTTCTCTCCAAGGTTTCGTACTGGTGATGTTCAAGGAACTTCACCATCTGGCTTAGGGGCCACAACATTATCAAGGAGAAGGACGCTTCATAGACACATACAAAATATTATCAACAGTGATAGGCTTATTAATATGGGTAGTAGAACTGGTGGAACATCGGTTTCTAACTCGAGTGATGGTTTCGCCACAACACAAATTGACCTTGGCGGAGAAACAGGACGATCTCAGCCTTCAATCACACAAGAAACAAGGATCTCGTTGCATCCAATCTCGGAGGAAAGATTTACCAATAACAATTCATTGATTTCAACCCATAACCCTGAACTTTTGTCGCCAAAGTTAGATCAATTTGGAAGCGAAGAAGCAGCTGGACGTTTGTGTAATAATACATTTCCTGGTGATAGACCTATGCATTTAGGATTAGGTCATGGACTGACTGAGCCTCATCCCTTGTTTGGTCATCAACAACATGTACCAAGCTACATGCCAAACACAATGTGTGCATTTAAAATGTCTCCGCAAGATGACATCTCCATGGCTGGTGAACGACTGCAACAAAGAGTTAAAACCCATCTAAAGAACTTTTCCAGTCAAATCAATTTAGGTACGTCTACTCCAAATCCCTCTTCAAGCTCTTATTTTAGCCCGGCTAGTCTATAGGGTTAGTTTATTGGTTGAATCGTTGACTTAAATCTTCATATTTCGCCATCCTAGGTTAGTTTTATAACTTTTCTCCACATTACTTCCAAGTTTGTAGGCTACCATTCAAATCAAACTCACAATCTAAACTTGTTCCCTGGATAACTTGTTAGTTTTGATTTAACGTGCTTATCTTTGTAGCTTACAGATATGTTTAACTTCAATTCAATCTTTATAATGGCTTTAGGCACACATCTGCAACTGGTTAACCATCGATTAAATTAGTTTGTTCTTTGCATAACTTGGCCGTAAAAAGAACTAAGGTGTTCAAGTTCACAAATCAACGTCTCTTTCTCTCTCTGCCCACTGATCGTTCTGGGGTTTTCTTTCAGGTCAAGCCACGTTTGAGGAGATTTCGAGGTGCTCAGTACATACGATATTGGCAGCTTGTGGACTAGAACACAAGAGCAGTGAAGTTCATGTGGTTCCACCACCGGTGATATGTACTCACGACGGAGAAATGGTCCCAAGCAGCAGCAGCAGCAGCCTGATGAAAGGGTGTTGCTATTCTTGTTTTGATTCTTTTGTTGAAGATGTAGTCAAAATGATTCTGGACACAAGACAACCCCATTGGTTGAGATTAGGGCTTCATTAAAACGACTACTATCATGTCACCAATTGTTTAGACTTAGAAATTCATTATTATTAATCTTTGTTCAAATTCTAAACCGTTCTTCTTTGTATATCATACAATTGCAACTTTTTTCTTATTGGAAAAAAAAAATCTTAAAAAGTCCATTAGAATCTGATGTTTAATAAGCCATTGTACAATATCTAAAGCAAAAAAATCAAATTAAATTACGATACATATCATAAAATGTTTGTAAAACAATATTCATCTTTCAATCTTTGAATTTTTGTATAATATGTTGCAACATTTTTTGTATAATATGTTGCAAATAGACTAAGATGAAAATTATAGATAGATGAATCAATATTAGCTAATTTAAATGACAGAAAAAGAAACTAAGAAATGAAAAATAAACGTAGACATAAGCCTATTTCAGATGAAAAAATGAAAAAGAGTTTAGTGTAATAATATGTAAATACACTGTGTTGGATTTTTATTTAGTTATTGTTTTCTCAGCTAAATAAATTGTTTTTTCAGATGTATAATATCTATTTGTGATTAATCTGATTTCGATTTTTTTTAAATACCATGCTATATTGGAGCTTCTACGTATTAGTATTTGAAAAATGTGATCTCTTAAAAAAAAATTAAAGCATTAGCTTAAAAAGATTTATATATTCAAAATTTTACAGATAGATAAAAAAAAAAAAAAGTCTTGATTAGAGTTTCAAAAAAAAAAATTGCATTATTTAAAGTTTTCAATTAATTTATATTTAAATTGTGTAGATATATTTCTTTAAATTTCTAAATAAATTGATATTCTTAAAAATAGCAATTCGACTAGTTTTAAAAAAAACTAATAGAAAAAAAACTAAGGAGAAATTTTGGAACTATTTATTTTATTAATATAATAATGTGTTATGAAATGTAAGCAAAAAACAAATAAATGCTTAACTCCATTTATTTACGGAAAAAAAATCTTAAGAAGTCCATTAGAATCTGATGTTTAATAAGCCATTGTACAATATCTAAAGCAAAAAAACTCAAATTAAATTACGATACATATCATAAAATGTTTGTAAAACAATATTCATCTTTCAATCTTTTAATTTTTGTATTATATGTTGCAACATTTTTTTATAATATGTTGCAAATAAAATAAGATGAAAATTATAGATAGATGAATCAATATGGTTAATTTAAATGACAGAAAAAAACTAAGAAATGAAAAAAAAAACGTAGATATTAGCCTATTTTAGATGAAAATATCAAAAAGTAATTGAAAAAGAGTTTAGTGTAATAATATGCAAATACACTGTGATGGACTTCTATTTAGTTATTGTTTTCTCAGCTAAATAAACTGTTTTTCAGATGTATAATCTCTATTAGTGATTAATTTGATTTTGTTTTTAAAATACCATGGCGATATTGAAACTTCTACGTATTAATATTTGAAAAATGTGATCTCTTAAAAACAAATTAAAGCATTAGCTTAAAAATATTTATATATTCAAAATTTTACAGATAAATAAAAAAAAAGTCTTGATTAGATTTTCAAAAAAAAAATTGCATTATTTAAAGTTTTCAATTAATTTATATTTAAATTGTGTAGATATATTTCTTTAAATTTCTAAATAAATTGATATTCTTAAAAATAGCNTCTAAATAAATTGATATTCTTAAAAATAGCAATTCGACTAGTTTTAAAAAAAACTAATAGAAAAAAAACTAAGGAGAAATTTTGGAACTATTTATTTTATTAATATAATAATGTGTTATGAAATGTAAGCAAAAAACAAATAAATGCTTAACTCCATTTATTTACGGAAAAAAAATCTTAAGAAGTCCATTAGAATCTGATGTTTAATAAGCCATTGTACAATATCTAAAGCAAAAAAACTCAAATTAAATTACGATACATATCATAAAATGTTTGTAAAACAATATTCATCTTTCAATCTTTTAATTTTTGTATTATATGTTGCAACATTTTTTTATAATATGTTGCAAATAAAATAAGATGAAAATTATAGATAGATGAATCAATATGGTTAATTTAAATGACAGAAAAAAACTAAGAAATGAAAAAAAAAACGTAGATATTAGCCTATTTTAGATGAAAATATCAAAAAGTAATTGAAAAAGAGTTTAGTGTAATAATATGCAAATACACTGTGATGGACTTCTATTTAGTTATTGTTTTCTCAGCTAAATAAACTGTTTTTCAGATGTATAATCTCTATTAGTGATTAATTTGATTTTGTTTTTAAAATACCATGGCGATATTGAAACTTCTACGTATTAATATTTGAAAAATGTGATCTCTTAAAAACAAATTAAAGCATTAGCTTAAAAATATTTATATATTCAAAATTTTACAGATAAATAAAAAAAAAGTCTTGATTAGATTTTCAAAAAAAAAATTGCATTATTTAAAGTTTTCAATTAATTTATATTTAAATTGTGTAGATATATTTCTTTAAATTTCTAAATAAATTGATATTCTTAAAAATAGCAATTCGACTAGTTAAAAAAAAACTAATAGAAAAAAAAATAAGGAGAAATTTTGGAACTATTATTTTATTAATTAATATAATAATGTGTTATGAAATGTAAGCAAGAAAAACAAATTCTTAACTCCATTTATTTTCTGGGAAAAAAAACTCCACTTATTTTTAAACCACAATAAGGATTTTAATTTTAATCGAGAAAAGACTAATGATAATAATGCGAAAAAAATGACTAGTTATTAATGATGGCACATAAATTGGAATGACATAAAATAGAACTTACGCGCTCGAATTTTGTAATTTTCGTAAAAAGGTCGATTTCTGTGGACTAGTCCAGGTAAAATGAGCAAATCAAGCGAGTTAGTGGGACGCACTCTACCTGCGTCTGGTGTACCTCGCTCACGCACCTATGCTTTATTATGGGCTATTTATAAATGGGCCTCAAGACAAAGTATTTCAGATTAAGCCTTTTATTTTATTGTTTTTTTTACTAAGCCCATATTTATATATCAATTTTTTTCCATTTTAATTATCGATTAAATTGCCCACTTTTATTTGATTATTTGTTTGATATTTATATTATTGTCAGTTTATCACATTAGCTGTTAACAATGAATTATACAGCTTATCCTTACAAACAATGGCAATCAGCAGTGCGGCTTAGTAGAAAACGGCACGCAGTGCGGCTTAGTAGAAAAGGGCACGCAGTGCGGCTTAGTAGAAAACCGCACGTAGTGCGGCTTCCAGAAGTTAGAACGGCGAATGGTGGGGTAATTATGAATCCCACATCGGTTATCGTGAACAGGAGAGAGTATGACAAGTGAGTATAACAAAGAGACTTGTACGTTCGAGCAAATTACTTACCTGGACGGGGTCAACTTGTGATCAAGAAGACGAGTGGCCTAGGCTAGTGACCTCCATTGCACTTAGGAGGGGTGCTTAGCTTAAGGTCTTCCCAAGAGGAAGAGCCTACGTCATAATTTGTGGCAGAGGGGGCCTGCGTTCGCGCGGTCCCTACCATTAATAAGTCAACCTTAAATAGTCAACGAGAATCATGTCTGAAAAACACAATCTTGAATCCACTCTGCTCAAAATCAAGTAAAGCATAGCTATTTAGTGGGAAATGCTATTAAAAAGACAAATCTTGGTCACAATATTTACAGATTTGTGGAAAATATCGATGGATAATTATAATAACAAGAACAGTAAAAATGGTTACAAGTCAGAGATCAAGAAACTTTTTTTATTGAACCAACTTTGATCAAACACATCTCTAGAGTTAAGACATAGCATTCTCTTCCTCGCTTCCAAGCAAAGCTAGTCTTCTCTTAGCCACTTTTGATCTGTAACACCAAACCTCAAAAGCCTCAGTCAAGTCTGGATACATCTCAGTACTCTTACCTAACCATTCAGTCAATATCTCAGCTTGGTCTGCAGATGGTAATGCCAGAATTACAGACACTAAAGAAGATTCTAAAGCCTGCCACATGTCTACATCGACTTTAAAAGTCATTTGCTCCTCATCTGAATCATCCACAAGTGCTGAATCAAGAAGAGGTTTTATGTTTCTTACAAAAGGAAGCCATAGCTTTACCATCTGAAGCCGTTTTGCAGTTGGTAATATCACATTTCCATAACCAATTGCTTCTATTACTTTTGCAGCTACTTCAATCACTTTAACTCTTATCTCAAATATCTCAACTTTTTCTGCAACTGTTTCCACCTCTTTAACTGCTTTTACTATCTTCTCAGATGCATCAACCCATGTTACAACAAAATCTCTAACCATCTCCAACTTTGTCAGTATCTGAAAAGCCCACAACAAATCCGAGAGAAGAACAAGAAAGGAACCATTTTTTTTAGTGATTTCGGAGTCAATAGGCTTACAGGACATAGCTTCTAGACAATGGAAGAATCTGAGAAACAGACCTTTAACACATTCCTTTACTTCAAGCTTGATTTCTTCATCAGCAATCAATAAAGGTCCATCATCATCTTCAGTTATCATGTACTCAAGTTGTTCTTGAGCTGAAGATTTCACATCACTTAGAAACATATGTGAATATGATGTAGCGAATCTAAAAGCAGATATAAAGATACCGATTATAGCTGATTGATTAACTGGTTGGAGACGTGCAAGAATAGGCTCTGCTACTGATCCAAGCTTTGGTATAATCCTTAAAATCTCTTCCTCTTCACCTTCTTCCCATGGAACAGCTTCTAAGTAATTTACACAAGTAGTAACAACTTGAGGACAACTTAGTTCTTTCGCTACTCGTAAAATGCCCAATGCACTCTTCACATTGTGGCATAAGTTATCCTCCGGGACATCAAAGACAACGTAGAGGAGTCTTAAGAGATTGATATGATGATCATAGTCTGATTCTTGACAAAAGACTTCAACACAATAGCGTGAGTCAAGAATCTTGCAAGTTGGCCATTTATCTGAGAGGCGTTCAGAGAAATACTCGCTTTTCTCACTAAGGATCTTGGAGTGGCAATAGATCCAATCATCACGGCCTTCCTCGTTTCTTAATCTTACAACTATGTCACTGCTTGAACGATCACCAAATGTATATGAAGCCTCGGCTTGACTATCCTGTGGTAAACAAACCAAAAGAAAATGGATTAACACTAATTAATGCCTTAAACTTATAAATGAATAAAACCCACAAGTCAAGAAGCCATCTTAGATTAGATTAGTACACAGAAGTGATGTATTGTACACTTACACGAGGCTCCATAAAGCAAAACCTGAATTTTAGCCGTGACTTCTATGTACTTCAGCACCTGAGTAAGTAATAAGAGAGGAAGATGTAAGATCTGAATGAATTTTTATTGATCATGTAGACTCCATGGCCGAGCTCAGACGAGCACAGTAGAGCAAGATAAAACCATGATTCCCAAACTGTTTTAACACCATAGTTCGGTAGAGATTCTACCCCATTGAGATGCTAGAAACATCATGGAATCAGTAAAGCACGTAGTGTAAAAGACCTAATTTCACTAGTGAATCTAATCAAAGCTAATTTTTTAAAAGAGCCTTAATAAAAATCGAGGTAATGAGTGCAAAATGGTGGAATTGAAGATTCAAAGTAACCATGATCACATTGTGACACAGCTTCTTCGCTATTATTTACTAATTTTATCCTAAATTAAGCAACTAAACAAGGTAATGAGCACAGAAAGCAACACAACTTTGAAATGACTACGAACTGAATAATACCCTTTTCAAATACGAATTTAGCCCTAGAAAAGAATAAAAAGACATCAACTTTTGGGAATTTATCAGAGAACAGTACCCAGAATGTTAAATCTTCAAGATTCCCGGTAGATTTTCTTCAAACGAGACAAAAAACTGCCGCTTTGAACTTGCATCTGCAACCCACTCTATTATCATCCAAACTTAACCCGATCTGCTCCTCTCTTGTCTTCCAATTTCTTTCTTAATCTCTTCTTTTCAACAAATCTTTTCAATGTCCACTTGTGTTAGAAATTTGTTGGGCTTGAATCACAAAATCATCATTTTATTTCTTTTTCATGGTTCATGTTCGAGTAATTTTGTTGGATATCGTAATGGGGTTGATTTCAAATGTCTTTTTTGGGTCTTTAAGGCCTCTTTGAAGTTTAATGTGCAACTACTTTCTATATGCTACCTTAAAAGGTTATAAATGTAATTTATTATCCTAAGATGACCTTCAACTGAGGGTTTGATCTCAGACTTTAGCTTGAAGACAGATCTTTTTTCTTTCTAATGTACATTGACTTTAATGATTAAACAACAACATAAAACGACACCGTTTACATGTTTCGCTACATATAAACTGAACCAATGTACATGTTATTAGAAGATTACAAAACTGAAAAGCAACTAGTAGCCAACTCTCCTCATAACTGCCCCATTCGTTCCTGTCACAACCAACAGAAACAAAAAACCAATTTCAGTTTAAAGAACAGTGATCACAAGGTTGCTAAACTTCTCGAGCTAATCTCATGGCAAGGCTGACGAATCAAATCACCAACATAAATTAGGTATATACTAAAAACTGATGGATGCGAGGTGACAAAAACCCAGAACCAAGATTAGACAAGAGATAAAAGAAGATTCGATTTAGAAAACAACCTGAATCATCTGCATTAACTTGGGATGTCGTTCCAGAAGCTGACACAACTTGTCCGGGTCAGTTAGTAGAGCCTGAGAAGGAGATTTAAGAATTTTGGTGAGCAGTTGCGCATGACACTAAACAAAACAACACTTCATTACTAAGGATGGAGACTACAAACCTGAATGGTTTCTGGGGTGAAATCTTGTAAAGACATTTCAGATTCTTGCTGCTGGGATGTCCCAGCTCCTTGCTGACTTTGAACAGACTGTGGCTGTGGTTGTGGCTGTAGCTGAGAGATCTCCTGTTGTTGAGGGGGGTGATAGTAATTTTGGACTTGGGGTTGTTGCATCATCGGTATCTGAAATGGGGTTTGCAATGATACCCCTTGCTCTGATGCCGGGGATATCTGTATGGGTGGCCTAACATGCTGAGGAGGTTGCATAGAGCGTTGTGACAGTGAGAGTTGCATCGGTGACAACTGAGGGATGGACTGTGGATTGACCGGTTGGATACCTAACTGAGGCATGGAGGGTATCGGTAACATAGTTTGTGACTTTTCATCCCCTTGTTGTGAAGGATTTCCATAGAATTGCACAGAAAGAGATGATGGTCTATTGAATATAGGGGATGGCATTAGAGTGGGGGGAGGGTAAGAGGTCATTCCTGCACCTGAAGCAGATAGATTTCCTGACTGAGATTCAATGGTATGACCACTTTGCGGTTGTTCGGTAGTACCTGCACCTGCCTGGTTGTATCCAAAAGATTGAACTATAGATGTCCTTTGCGGTAATGAAGCATATGGGTTAGATGAGTATTGCTGCATTGCTGAAGGGAGGGGTGGCATATGCCGGATAGGTCCTCCTGAGGGTAGTGTTCCATGACTAACAAACGGGGATGACTGATTCGAGAGAGAATCAGAAGAATGCTGAATCACAGGTGAAACTGATGGAGGTGGCACGTGGGGTAAAGGAGGCTGGGTTGGCCTCACTTTTTGTTCATAAACCCCCCGACCATTGAATCCGCCATGAATATGGCCACTATGTTGCTGACTACTCTTTGAATAGAAGCCTTGAGGACCCACTCTAGGATCAATCAGAATTTGACCTGAAGAACCCGGAATGTTGTAAGCAGATGCAAACCCAGAATCAGATACACCTGTGCCCTTTAGAGGAGCCATTTTCTTTGTTTCCTCTGCTTGCTCAACAAATTTTCTGTCTGAAGAAATGCTTGGTTCCCGAATTAACGACATGTCAGGGCGTGAAACTGATATCCTTGATGAAAATTCGCTCTGAGCATTCTCATCTCCATTAGCGGCCATCGGTGTGCCCATGTGGGAGAATTGACTACTTCCATTTGCATCACTCTCTGTTTCTTCAACGATGGAGTGAGGAGAGTTTTGTTCAACCAAGACAGGAGCAGGCTGCAAAAGGTTCTCATCAGGCTGAAGAAAGGGCAACTTGTCATCAGGTCCTTCAGATTCCTCGCCATCAAAAACTATATCTATTCCTTGAAGATCATCATCAGGATCGGCTTTCAATTGTTTGGCTTTACCATTATTCTTTTCAGCATCTCTAGCAGGAGTGGTATTTTTCACTTGTATAACAGATTCTCCAACTACAATGGTGGAGGCATTTTGGCCTCTTTCTCTTTGTCTGGCCATAAATTCATCAACATGAATAGATGGAGGTCTCCCACTGCTAGATCCTACCCGTGAAATGGTTATTGCATTAGAATTACCAGCTGTATCAACACTTTTTTCCCTGGCAACATAGTCATCCACATGCATCGAGGGAGGCCTGCTAGTATTTGGCTTGCGCTGCCTAAAGGTATCTCTGCGTGTAGATGCCGGAGGAAGGGATACAGAACCCAGCCCCCTTTGAATTGAATTCTGGGTTGGTATATCAATTGAAGAACTTTCGCCTTTAGCACGCCTGCTAGAGTTCTCCACGGGTGGCATTTTTCTTTTGGCAGGTAATAATGACTGGGGTAGACGCTCAGGTAATGTTTCTGGACACTCCCACCAGAACTTATCTTCAAGCTCTCTTTGATAGAGATCATCCTCAATGTTGTCAGAGTCCACATTATCCACATCAACATTTTCAGGAGAAACAAGAACACCTTTGCAGGAGATAATATCATCAATATTGCCATCTTGTAGCAACAACAGCATTGACCGTGATAACTTCAAATCCACAAAGAGAATTAAGGATGTCAGTAGCAGGAGGAAAACAACAAAGGAAGTGGAAGATACATGAAGTAAACAAGTACGGGAAAGTCGGTACCTCCTGCCAATAGGTTTTCATCTCGGTTGTTGCTGAACTATCAGATTCTGCAGTCGTTGAACTCAACAGAGTAACCATTTGTGCAATAAGAGCGATGTTTTCCTCCCTATAAGCATCTGTGCCACTTAAATCACTTGGAAGGCCAAAGAGGGATTTCAGTCCTGCAAGCTTCTTTGAGTCCAAACTGGAAAAAAATGAAGAAAATTAGATTACACAAAGCTTAAACGATCGACGTGAAATAGTTGTAGTTAAGGGAACAACATGTCATGAAAACATATGGGTTGATAGGTATGAGACCAGATGCTACTAGACACTTTTTGGGGTGCAATTAAGCACGTGCTCTGCTTTATAATTTTTAGGCATGTATTAATTCAACTACACTAAGGACCAACTTAACTAAATTGTACGCATGCACCCACATAAGTATATAAGGAGCATCAATGAACGTTATGATTTATGTACCCACATACGCAATGAATATGGCCATATATCAACTAACAATTAAAAGATGATACAAAGGAACAATGATTCATCCGCACTCTAGCAGAGTATAAATACTATCAAATTCGAGATAAACAGGGTGAGTAGATCATGTAGAGACTGGTAATTACCTTTTACCATCAATGCAAAATCTGATGGAGCCCACGCTCAGAACACTTACTGCCTTAATTGCAAGACTAGACAAACTATCTTTTACGTTAACTGAGTTCAATAACTTAATCCAGCAAGACAGAAAAGGGGGATTTTTCTTCATTTCTAGTTGACCAAGACTCAAATTAGTGTCAGACCACCTTTCCGATACAGGTTCTCCAGTACCAGAAAACAGATGCAGCAAAAGTGAAAGCAGACCATCTTGACCTTCACTCCATGAGACCATGTCTTTGAAAGTAACAAGACAAGATAATAGCTCATTGCCAACAGGCAACACCTGGAAAAAATAGAGGCTTGCTTTATACTCTCAGTTTTTCAGAAGAAAAATATCATAGATCTTACGAGGGTTCATTAATATTTGAGATATAATATCGTCACAAACAATCAAAACTTTAGATCCTGTAGCTTTTGAAGAGAATCATTATTACCATCTTCAAGAAAGAATTATGCTAGCAACGTACGAAGAACACAAACATAATAGAATCTGGAGAACAAGATCAACATAAAGGATTATAGTGTTGACAAAATTTAATATACCTGACAGAACTTCAGCACATGGGGAAAAACTAATGAACAATCTTTTGCATTCAAACTGCCCAACCTGAGCAAGTTAGTTAAAAGGTAAGCTCTTAGATATAACTGTGATCGTTATAGACTGATACTGGTACACGTAGGTTCCAAATTATTAACGCACTAGAATAGGGTAACGTTAAACACTCCTGACGAGAAAACACTTACAGCACTTTTTTCTGAGAGCACGAGGGAGGCAATTGTGAATCACATAGCAGTGAGATAGATCTGAAAACTGGAATACACCACTGGATTATACTAGACTCGGGCATAGTTCCATACTCTAAAACCTTATTTTCACTTGGATAAGTCGCATCATAACATCTTTCCAGCACATCAACAAGCAGTTGCACAATACCCTCAGTTAACAGTAACCCCTGAAATATATAAATTTCAGGTGGTAGAACAAAGAACAGGAAAGAAATCTATGATCAAAAGGCAAAGGGTATAACCTTAGCATGCGGATGCTCTAATAAACTAGCCAGGAAACTAAGATATCTATAGACCTGAAATTGAGAAATAAGAGTGATTAGGAGGAGCAGTAAATATATAGCCAGTTAGAGAGGCAGAAGTACCACCATATAGGCTTCAGTGTCTCGTGTAAATGAATTATCCAAAAGACTCTCTCTGATGGATGAAAATATGGGCCGCAGAAGGGTAGAAGCATGTTCAACCCTTTGAGATGCAATACGAACTATGAAAACCCGAAGCATATCCTGAATTACCACCAATGCCTGTTTGAATTTAACACCTTCAGATTCCAAATCATACTGCATAGATACTAACAAAACCTAAAGTAGAAGAGAGGTACTAAATCAACAAGAAATGCATATAAGATCGTACAGATACTGCATGATGTCGGATAATCTGGCCAATCTTGTCCAGATTAGGTGTCATATGGTTTATTAGCTTCTCAAGGGGCTCAGACTCCAGATACCAGTTGATCTGTTTCTCCTTCAGTGGACCCATCAATGTCCCAGCCGCCAACTTTCTGAGACTGGTTAACAATGGCATGCCACTCTTCCAGAACCAGACTCCTTCTTCAGGAAGAATATCACTCTTGCAATGACAAGTACACGAAGATTGAGATTAAAGCATTTTATAACAACGGAAACAAACAGAGATCTTCCCAGGGTTATCATATATATATATATATATATACACACATATAAATAAATATATTTGTTTATATATGTCTATATCTAAAGTTACTACACATAACATGTACATATTTCTATCACTAAAATAAAGATGGCGTAATTTCAATTCTGCTGCAAAGAAAGGATGTTATTCACACGATGATTCAGATAGCGCATACAATCACTATTACCAAGTACAATATAATTAGTAAAAGTGTAAGATTTCCATACTAGAATGCAGAGGAAACTACATGTCTCCTTTGGACCCAAGGCAGGAACAGAGGTCGTCTGTACACCAGAAAGAAGAGTGTGGAATAGCCCAGGAATCCATCCATAAACTGGCCAGCAGACAAGGGCAGACACAATGAGGTGGCACACTGCTCCAAAACCGAGCGCAGAGTCTGGATAATGGGAGGACAAATCAGCTGCACAAGCAGCTAGTTTTGGGCTGAAAAGATAGCAAGCCATCATGGCTTAAAGATTAAATGTGCATAGGACAAATCAGCATGTGGCTTACACTATAAAACAAAAGGCACGATAATACACCTGACTTCCCGATGTAGCCTTAGGAGCGCCTTCATCAGTTTGGTGTTTCTATACTGTTCCTTAGTTTCCTTAAGACAGAAAAGGCCATGTCAATGACCAGAGGGAATAATGACTAGACATAAGCTCAGCAACTATGAAAGCTCAAGAAAGAAAATAAATCCATTATTATGTAAGCAATGACTCCTAAGAAGAAATTCCTTTAATCAATATCAAATGGTTCTCTGCCAGTATATGATGAAGATACTAATAATGTTCAATGCAACCAACCTGTAGTCTCTGCAGAACTGATATCAAAAGGACAAGGGAAGGAATTAACAGGTCCACCAAGCTTTGCTCACGATTACGTTCAGACAAAAAGTCAGAAATAGAACTACATCCATGATCATCATCTACCAGATAATCTGCTTAGTCCAAAACAAAACAAATAGTTGAGTGTCAGCTGTAATTATCAAATGATCGATCACAAGTGGCTGAAAACATTTTTAGCCTATGACATATTGTTACAACATTAACGAGACAATGAGTGATTTGGACTCTTCCCCGCATCTCTTGCCATCACGTCTAAATACAAAAAACTCAGCAAAAAAAGAAAGAAAGTGAAATAAGGGGATTGTAACAGTAGTTACCATAAATATTAGACGACCTCTCATACATGAAGCTGCAGTTGACCAAAATAGCATACACAACTGTAACCGCACCCTCATCATATAAAGCAGCAGCAACAGTCTGTGCAAAGCATAACGCTTTAGAACACTTTAACTAAGAAGAGACTACAACATTTAAAGAGAAAGTAATTGATGGACGATATGGGAAAAAACAACATACTGAATTATCTGAAATCAACGCTAAAATCCGAAGTGCTGTTGTCAACTGTGAAATTGACGAGTCAGAAAGGTTAACACCTTCAAAAGATTTCTCAAAGACGACTTTTCCAAGATTTTCAAGGACATTCATCTCAGAGACATTTGATGTGTCTCCAACAACATTCTCAGCTGGCGTTACATCCAGTGCAAGGATGCTTGATGATGATAATTGTGCATCACCTCCAGAAGCCAAGTCAGCAGCATAACGTAAAAGGCCAGCAACACCATGTTTGTGATAAACCACACCCGCATCAATCCATTTAAGTAATCGTGAAGGAGCATCTTTTCGATTAGAACCACCCAGAGACAAAGTATGCAAGGCCTTATGAAGGTCTGGGGCATGTTCAATCCAAGCATGCAGGCATGATGCAGTTGAATCAGAGACTATGACTTCAAAAATCTCAGCAGTTGAGTGGCATATTGCTAGATTAAGCGGTGATATTCCTGAAATTGAGGGTGTTATGGTTTTAAGGAAAATGCCTAAGAGAAAAATGCCAAGATAGCCAACTAAAAGATAAGTCAGTATCAGTACCACTATTTTCAACTGCCGGCTCCAAATCCTTGACTGAACGCAAAGCTTCAATCAAGACTGTTAAAGCCTAAACAAAAGAATGGAAAAAACATATTATTGTCAGCCACAAGTACCCGGGGTCAATGTAATTACACCACTCAGAACAAGAGAACCAACAATAATGAACAAAGAACACTAATTAAGTTCGCACAAGAAGTACGGTGGCTAACTGTTCTCCTATAATCAAAACTACATCCATTAGTGTATGAGGCTTCCCTTGGTCATCTTAGGAGTTCAATGATTCTAACCTATAGACAAATGAGGCCAACTAATTAAGTTTAAGTGATCAATATATACTTCACGGTTCAAATACATTTCCTTCCATAGCAATGGAAACATGTGGTCTACTGGGTAATTTCCCTTGAAAATAAATTGGCCAGCCCAGGGGACCACAGGTAAAACACTTTCGTTCACTAATCGCCCAGAAAGTTCTCATCATAATCTAAAGGTTCAATATTCATGAGGGTAGCCAAGAGCACAGCCAGAAACAAGCTCTTTAAAGCAAGCACACGTTTATAATTTTTAACCATGAAATGTATAACCATTTAATCAGCTTTAAAGCACAGCATGAAGAATAATGAGAATTATGAATTCATGATAGACAAGTTCATCAGAGATAGAGAGAGACAGCAACTAAGAAAAGAGCAAAGGTATATTTTTTTTTCAGATTCATACCTCGGGGAAAACACCTAAAGTCAGCAAAGCTTCACGCCCACAATCAGACCTGCACTTGCAGAACGCCTTCAAACTTATTTCGAAAGAAGTCAAAGCAAACAAAAGCAAATTTTGACACACCGAAACATTTCTCACCTAGAAAGATCACGCAACTCCCATAAAATCCACAGAAATTCTTCTGTTTGTGGAGTCGACTTTAGCAAACGATCTATTGCGCTCACCTAAAGGAGAGATGTTAAATAAGCCAGACAAAAGCATATATATTTGAATGTAAAACATGTGCCCTTCATGGTAAAATGAACCTACCACCCTCAGATGCACTTCAAGATTTATTCCAATTTCCAGTAAGCTACAAGTAAAACCCTTGGATATCAAAACAGACGCATATCGGAGAGGAACACACTCCTCCTTGTTCAGATCAAGGGATCCCTTCAGAGATTGAATTATTGTAGCGGTCTGTTGGGGATGATGTAGCAAAAAGCTCAGTCCTGGAAAATGAAGAAGCAAGCATGCTCTATTATGAAGCTAACGCACAGAATGAAACTGTGTTCAATTGGCTAAAAAAAATTACCTGTACGAGAAAACATAAATGAAAGAAGTATGTTTCCAATAAACATTGCGATATCAGTAAAGACATCCATAATGTCTCCAACTTTAGAATGCAAGCCTTGCATTGAAAGAAGTGCCGCTGATAAAGGAAGAAAACCTCGCTCCTGCATGTGGTGAGAAACTTCAAGTAAGGTTTATCAATTAAAAGATTTTTTGGAAATTCTGACTGTAGTTGCATTACAAGAAGTGGCTAAAGACAACTCCACTATGACACGCGTATTTACCAATTGTATAAGCAATTAAAATATGCTTAAAGGTAAATGTAAGAAACCAATTTAACAAGTTATTTACCTTCAGAAGAACCATCATGTGCCAATCAACTCCAGAGCTGGAAAAAGGGCATGCCCATGAAGCAGTTAGGATATGTGTGGCTTTGTATGACAACCACCCTTCAGAATGGTCAGACACCAAACTTCTTTCTGCATAGGCTGATGGTGAGGGATCTTCAACTACTTCAAGTGACTTCAGTAGCTTCTGTATTGATAGTCAACAGTTACACCAATGGCAATGTTAAATTGTTGGTAAGCATGACTGTATAAGCGAGCAAGTGGAAACCGATTTTAAGGTCCAAATTAAGATAGACATGCAAGTGCAAGCAAAATCGAACCTGGAGCTTTTGAAGTTGTGACTTAGCATCAAATAGCATATTCATATTATGAGTTGTATCCCCATGAGAATTTGAGAGACCTTCCAGAGCTGACAACACTGCAAACTGATACACAAATTATAAGTAAGATTTGGGGCCTATCAAAATAAGGGAAAGGACACAAGATACTGAGTATAGATAGTACCTCATATCTTGATATAACCTCATATATTCTCAAGCGACGAAGAATGTAAATTGCAAATGAGGCTATTTCATGACATGGTTTTTGCATAAGCAATTTCAACAGAAGACAGTAGCCCTCACTCTTCCCAGATGGGACACTTCCATCCTCGCGAGGCCACCAACCTAAAAATCCTTCACAGCCAACTGAATGGCGAGTAGCCTGCTCAACAACTCCTAGCAAAAGCAAAGTAATGGTGGTAGACTTCTGAACATCATGACCAAGCAAATATACAATTTGATCCATCCCCCCGGAATTGACAAAATGGAGGCAGCCTTCTCGGCCAGAGCACAATAAAAGTGCCAAACTTAAACCAAACAGAGTTGATTTTCCCTGAAATGAGAAAAATATATCGCAATCATTTGTGAACATAAGAATTCTTTCACCAGCAAGTGAGAGATTAAAGAAACTGGTAATACCTTCAGAAGCTCTGGAAGTGCAGTACGCGAAGCTATATAATCTCCTTTAAACTGAAAATATCGGCTTAACATATCGACCAACTGTTGGGTAGTGGCCAAATAAGTCTCTGATTCAAGAAAGCTGAACACTGCTGCCGATCCAAGTGGTACATCTGATTTTTGAATTTCATTGAGATCTAGAACATCTTTCTTAACCTTGTCAATTATATCACGGATTATCCCATTATCTAGCGAACTGGCTACAACCAGACAACTCTTATTCTTTAAAAAGTAATCTACATTGTCTGTGACATAAGACGAGACCACAGACACTAACGTATCCACGAATTTATATACTAGATCATCAGTAGCTAGCTGGTCAAACATTTTTACCAGCAGCTGCAACAATCTTTTGACGTCCACAGGCACATCTACAGCAGCCAGGGGGAGAGATACTATGTCTAGCGAGGATAGACATTCTTCTATTGATCTGTTGACTGAATGCAATACCAATGGCAAGTCCTCAAGATTGCCTTCAGTGGAACTCACAATATCAGTTACAGAACGACCTTCAAGAATGATATTGTACTGCCCCAAATCCTTCACGATATTCCCATAGACGACCAAGCTCAAACTCCGGTAGCTACCTCTCACCACCAAATGGTTTGTCACAACAGCCTGCAAATTTGATGAAACAGACCTTTAAGATTTGAGTGGCACCAAATGTAACTCAAGGAAATACACCTTGCAGAATGATCAACTACTTTACGAGTAGCATCGAGGCCAGGTAGAGGATGATATAACCAAACTAAGAATAATCAACACTCAACCTCTGGTTCTTAACCCAACCTAAACTATCTGTTACAAGCCATCTGCTCCCTCTATTATGTCATACACTTTATTATCAGAAGGAAATACGTGTAGCAGATTACATAAATACTCATCACTAGGGGAGAATATACAGCTACAAGTCATTTAGCCTACATCTCTACAGAATCTGAGTTCTGATAACTAATCACTCCCATCCAAATACAGGACAGATTTTATCTCAAGCATTGTACAAAAGAACCATTCCCATATGTTGTTACTAGCGTCAGTTGCAGAATTAACAGAAATCAACCCAAGCAAGGGAAAATAAATGAAAGCAACAAAGATCAATCTGACGAAAAATCGAGTTATCATTTAGCAGTTACCTCCACTTCCAAAGGGTAGGGCGCTGAAGGAGTGTAGAGAAAAGGATTACAAAGTCGCTTAAACTTTGATTCTCCTTCACATCGAACAAACACTTCCAATGCGAATGAGGGAGGTGAAGTTGCCCTAAGAAAATTGTCAAAGATTCAAATAAACAGACGTAACATCCCACCCAAGCTAAAGACAACTCAAGATCTATCATCTGGTTCGAAGTTACTCACTAATAAATAAATAAATCTCTTCATTTGGATGACCAATCTAACTACAAGTGGTTTAGCAACAGTATATGTTCACTAATTTTGTTCCAGAAGGGAAATAAATGATACACGATCTGGCTAACTATCTACGAATCAATTAAGAGATTACAGCTACAGGGTCAACAACATAGTGCAACGTACACCAACAAAACTTTTGATGGGCGGATATCACTACTTCAAAATCCTCAATCGTTAAAATCTAGGAAGAAATATACGTATATATAGTCAAAAGAACATACCCGACAATTGAAACAGCTTGAGAAGAAGAGGAGGCATTTTGCTCTAAGAATTCGCAAGCTGTGATGATTACTGGATCAGTAAATATCACCTATAAGAGTTAAGGAAACGTAAAATAAAGGCCATCAGCGTTAAAACAAAAACAAATAACTTTTGACATCAAACAACAGGCTAGCGCATGCAACACTTGTTTCGGCCAATCCCATGAACAAAAATAGTTCGCAATAGCTATTTTCCCAAGTATCATTCTTTTTCACAAGATTGAAGAAACACAGATAAAACAGAATCTCAATTCAACAGAGGTTTCCCTAGAAGCTTAGCAAGCAGCACAGCAGCATTTGAAGTGCATCATAATCTAAAGAACAATAGGGTGATAGCTAATAAGGTTACCTCGTCAACATATTCGTCCAATTGAGGATGAACAAAAGTCTGAGCAAACAGAATATAAGGCTCAGACCGTACCATTCCTACGGGATGATTGCAGGTCTTCTTGAAACGTGTCCGTCTTCTTAGGTCAATTTAGCCTGGATACTAGATCTAAGATTTATGAAATTGTGCCCCAAAATCAGAGTGCGGTCTGTTCTTCCACTAAGAATTATTGAACTAATAAACAGGTCTGGCAATGAGGGCCAGCCTAACCCAATTAGGCCTGTCTCCAACAAGAGTTTGTTTTTAGACCACAGCAGGTCTGCCCGGCAATACACTGTCCGTCTTGTAGGATCCTGCAGACTTCAATATATTTCTGTAAAATGAATCAATGCAGAAAAGAAAAGAGCCTAAAACATGCAGAAAACCCACAACTGATTTCGAAGTCTCGACAAAGTATATAACCTCCCGGTGAAAGAAACTGAAAAAAAAATGTGAAAATGTTTTGCAGAGTAGGAGTCCATAATTTCAAAGGAAACAACTTTTCGTCAAGAACATAGAAGCAAATTGATTTAGGACCATAGCAATTTGGTTATAACTAACACGAAAAATGCAAAACTAACAAATAAAAGAGTACACAGATACTTAAAAACACTCCCAAATCTAAAACCTAACGAACCCAAAACTATCTATCAAATCCACCTAGCGAACTCACAGACATCACTAGAAACTAATCAGATATTGAGTGCACAGACATTACGCAGCCAGCGCAAATTCCAAGGATTTGCAAGAGAGCATAAACAATTAGGGTTTCTCATTACAGCTATGAAATCGACGCAACAACTAAATCTGAATAACCTAAGCAACGCTTCTACTCCTTACAACAGAACATAAACAATTAGGTCTATCATTCTATGTACTTCAAAATCGACAAAAAAAAAACTCAGAAATTGGAGAAAACTTAAGCTTAGAAAAAAAAACATTATCGGTTAAGAGAGGAAAATCGAAGAAGCTTACATAGGAGTTTGAGAGAGATAACGAAAATGCGGCGCAGCAAGAGGAAGAACAAGAATTAGTTATCGAGCTTTTTCTTTGTTACCCGGCGCGAAGCTTTTTTTGTATCCCGGACCCGGACGGAAATTTTAGGGCTGGAAATAAATAACACTTGGGAAAAAATAAAAAATAAATAACGCTCTGATTCGAAGAAGTGTCATAATTTAAGGATTTATAACACAACCAATCATATAACTTAATTCCTTCATTATTAATTAATTAACTTCATATATGATACTCCCTCTGTTTCATTTTAAATACACTTTTAGGTTTTTGTTTTTGTTTCAAAATAAATTCACTTCTCAATTTTCTAGAGA
>KE151142.1:740349-761218 GCA_000411095.1 Aethionema arabicum
CTTCCGATCGGAAGGGAAGCGGCTATCTAGACGACGATATCGTGCTTGTTCTCAATTTGGTTGTATAATGGCGACAAGGAATCGTACGCTGCTGTTCAGGAAGTACAGAGCTTCTCTGAGGAGCGTCCGTGATCCAGTGGGGTCGTCATCGACAACGACCGTTAAAAATACGGCGACGGCCACAAAATCCGGCATAGGTCCGGTGATCGAGATGGCGAGCACATCTCTACTGAATCCGAATCGATCCTATGCTCCTGTTAGCACCGAGGATCCTGGGAATTCGAGGTACTTCTCTCTCTCTGCCGTTCAAATGTAAAAAGCTTGGTGAGAGTATAAGACATCTATCACTTCAGATAGCTGGTAGTGTGAGTGAGGTGATGAATTTGAAGCAAGTTGTTGGTTAAGCAGCCAATTGTAATTTGTTATCATCTTGAGCAACCTAAACGTTGAAATTAGTGGATAAATAATCTAAAACGTCGTTTCAGTCTCTCATTTGCACTTTTAAGGACTTTCATGGATTCTCTTAAGAACTCATAAACCTGTTAGAAAAGTTGTTGAAGCACAATTGTGTGGCCTAGTAGTTGTTAAGCTGAAATCTTGTTTTTTTCTTCAATTTGACAGTAGAGGTACAATAGCAGTGGGTTTACCACCAGGTTGGGTTGATGTTTCTGAGGAGATTTCTGTGTACATTCAGCGTGCAAGGACCAAAATGGCTGAGTTGGGAAAGGCTCATGCGAAGGCGTTGATGCCCTCGTTTGGGGATGGGAAAGAAGATCAACATAACATTGAGTCTTTGACACAAGAGATAACTTTCTTATTGAAGAAATCAGAGAAGCAACTTCAGAGGCTTTCTGCAGCTGGGCCTTCTGAAGATTCAAATGTCCGGAAAAATGTGCAGGTAATGACTTCACATGTTTTTCTTAAACTCACTCATTTTGTAACATTTCCATCACCTTTTACGTTTGAACCCTATGTGTTTCCATAACAGCGGTCTCTTGCAACTGATCTTCAAAGCCTTTCTATGGAGCTCCGCAAGAAACAATCTACATATTTGAAACGCCTGAGACTACAAAAAGAGGTATGAAACTGTCGATCTCGCCATTTCCCATGCTTGAACATTTACTCACCATTTCTGATGCTGTAATAACTCATTCTTCGAGTGTCATGTTGGTTAATGTTCTGTGCTCCCAAACAAGCTTTAACTTGTGATGTATCATCAGGACGGGGCGGATTTAGAGATGAATCTAAACGGAAGTAGTTCTCGAACAGAAGAGGATGACTTCGATGATATGGTATGACTTCCTCTTTCACAATCTATAACCATTGTTCCTCTTACATACTTTCGTAGTAATGCAACATGTACATCTTGTTTCAGATATTTAGTGAGCATCAGATGAGCAAGATCAAAAAGAGCGAGGAGTTATCGTTGGAGAGAGAGAAAGAAATACAACAGGTTAGTCCTTACACCTCTTGATCCTCCTCGTTGTTACTTGTTATTCATCTCTAGTAA
The DNA here is from genome assembly GCA_000411095.1 of Aethionema arabicum. NCBI lineage: Eukaryota > Viridiplantae > Streptophyta > Magnoliopsida > Brassicales > Brassicaceae > Aethionema > Aethionema arabicum. Next base: position 741,860 of record KE151142.1, read on the forward strand.
TTAATAATAACATTGTCCCTTCCTCTCGTGTTTGATATCATCTACAGGTTGTAGAATCAGTAAACGAACTTGCTCAAATCATGAAGGATCTTTCTGCACTTGTGATAGACCAGGTAACACTACAAAATCCCATAATCTCTGTGTAGCTGTGGAGTCACTTACTCAACGAGAAGCAAATCTTTTCATGACAGGGCACAATCGTTGATCGGATAGACTATAACATCCAAAATGTTGCTAGTTCAGTTGAAGATGGTCTCAAACAACTGCAAAAGGTAACTCTAACTTATTTACGACCACAGTGTACAAACTCGTGATATCTCTTGCTTAAAGTGAATTGCTATGAACTCCATAGGCTGAACGTACACAGAGACATGGAGGTATGGTGATGTGTGCATCTGTTCTTGTTATCCTCTGCCTCATCATGATTGTACTCTTAATCCTAAAGGAGATATTCTTGTGAATCCAACAACTCTTCATTGACTATTTTTCGCAACTCGCTGAAGTCAGAGAAAGCTTGTGGTACAGACCATCCTGGTTACTTCATTCTTTAATTCTTTTACATCAGGAACAACACATTTTTTTGCGATGCAAAGTGTTGTATCTGTTCTGAAAACTTTTATTGAGAAATTGTCCTGAAGAAAAACCCAAACTGTGTGTCTCTCTTTTGCTGCAACTTGTTTTATCAGAACAAAACTATCTCTACAAGGGATTATATAGAAGACTATTGTATAATGTATGATATTTGAGAAACTATAGAGGGAAAGACATGATATTTGACTTTATAAGGTTGGTTCCATTATACAGACTACCAATGAACAAATAGTTCTGATCACTGTACAAAACAATGAATGTAATTTCTAACCTTTCTTTCAGATATTGTATTAACAACTTAACAAATGAACGGAGCTTGTTGTACGAGCGAGCACCCCACCTAAGCCGCATGTCCTGAATCACCAGAAAACACCAAACAATAAATTGCCTTTTTAATTCGATGATTTCAACACAAAGAGTATGAGCACAGTAAAACGCACTAAACCAAACCAAACCAAGTTAAACCAGTTCGAGTTGGGAAAGAATACTTACCAATTACCAGATATATTATTATATTTATCAAAGGTAATATGGTAAAATAAACCACAAACTTTGTTGATTTGGTGAAAAACACCCTCAACTTTAAAAATGGATTTTTAACCCATGAACTTTGAAAATCCGAGTTTTTAAACCCTACGGGATTTTTTTAACTTAAAATTGAACTTTGAATATAAAATTAAATCATAGTTTCAAACTTTAACAAAAAATATATTTCAAATTTGGATTAACTAAACTATAATTTTAAGTTTTAATTTGAAATTTTGCTTTAAAAAACTTAGTTAATTAGAGCTTGGGGGTTAAAACGCCCAATTATGAAAGTTGAGGGTTAAAAATCTATTTTAAAAGTTGATGGGTTTTTTCGCCAAATGGGCAAAGTTTGTGGGTTAGTTTACCATAATCCCTTTATCAAACTAAAGCGAAACGAATCTGGTTTAAAAGCAAAATGAACTAAACCGAGCTCAGATCGAACCAGACTATGCTCTCAAACTAAAATGCCCATCCCCTATGTTTTACTGAATCCTTAATGATCAAGCTAAAAAACATGTGAACTGAAGGAAAAGGAATGTAAAAATTACCACTTAGGGTCCGCAGTATATCTTAGTGAGAGTACCTTGGGGTGTTGACATGCTTGCAAAGTTGTCAAGTTGGAAGTATATCATATCTTCTTGTCCTTGATCTTCTTGTTTTTGTTGTTGTTGTTCTTCTTCGTCTTCAACCCAGTATGTTTCTAGAATCTTCACCGCCGTTTCGTAGATGTCGTTGTTCTCATGAGATTGTAGGCTCTCGATTTTGTCCAAACCCTCGGCTTCTTCTATCAACTGAGCGTGAGGATTTACATTTGGGTGAGGACACTGATAAGCACCTTCATATTTTCCTCCGCGCCAAAGTTCTCCCACCTTCAGTAGTTTTTTAAGTGCTTCTAAACAAATCATGACGATCTGAGTATCATGGGATGTAAGAAGATCGCACAAGGGTTTGATGCAGCCTTGCTTTACAAGAAACCTGTTAAAACAAAGAAATAAATTGACCACAAACTTATTAAGGAATTTTTGTATGCAAAAGGTCTTGGATTGTGATGTTATAGATACAATGGGAGATGACTCTATAATCGGATTAGGTTGTGAATATTTGATTGTTTATATAGTACTAGCTTTGAAATTAAGATGCTATTTCATGAAAAACTAAAATCTAACAAGAGAAATAGCATAATAGTGAGGAGATGCTTCTACGTACATGATTTGCTGGTAAGAGCCTCCTGCTATGGCATTGCAGATAGCCCAAGCAGCTTCATTCTTGACATCGAGATCAGAGTTTTGGAGCAGATTAATAAGTACAGGGCCTATATTAGCATCAAGTACAGCCTAACAATGGAGATAAACAAGTTGAGTCATACATTCAGAGCAATGAATTTATTAGGCGCAAGGTATTTTTGTTTTTTTGGTAAATTATGAAGAGAAGTCCTTGTTGTATATTGCTAACCTGTATCTGTGATCGGCTACCAGCGGTAATATTGGAGATGGTCCAACACGCTTCCTTTCTAATGCCTTTTTCATACGGCCCCCTTAGAAGATTTAACAAGCATGGAAGTGCTTGTAGATCAATTATATGCTAAGCAAATCAAAAAGAAAAAGTTTCTGAGAAAAAAGTTATGAATCAAAGTCGTATTTTAAAAATTGTAGCTGACAAATAATTAATAGTGAAAAGTCGGTAGTAGAATGTTAAGCAAAAAAAGGGAAAAGAGCAGGATAAAAAAAACCCCTCAAATTGAAGTTCTGTACATATTTACCTGAGTTTGACTATCGTTTCCAGTTACAATATTTCCAATGGCACGAAGTGCGGGAGTGCGAACTGAAGGCGAACGGTGACTGTTCAGAAAACAAAAAACAATCAAAATCTGCGACCGGAAATTATTTGGTTTACTAAAAGCCTTGGACACTCACACCGAAAGACCAAGAAGTCGCGCACAAACATTGGCTTCAATCACAGCTTGTATGTTTGTGATTGAGCCACCAGAAATATATAATAATGCCCAACACGCGTAAGCCAAGACTTCCTCGTCATCTAACCGAAGTAGATGTGAAAGAGTTGGTAATGCAGCACTCACCTGTGGGCATGGTAAAAACTGAGATGTCTAAAAGAATAAGAGCTTTATCAAATCCAATCAGAAAATATCACCAAAACACACATATCAGAATCTAACATTGTAGCAGAGTATATATCACTAAGGTTGTGTGGGTCACAAAGTTAAGCTCAGACAAGCCTAGAGAGAACGCTCAGACAGTCTTTATGAATCCCATTACAAAAACCTTTAAGTGCACTTCGTTCCAGCGATCACATGACAAGCAATTATGTTTGAGTCTATATTTCAGTACTAAATCGGTGTGGCTCAAGAGAAGGAGAGGAAGAGCTATCCCAAAACTCAGGCAATACAATAAATTTTTTTGGTTCAAAATTACCTGCTCAAATGGAGGCCGGGGCTTTCCCCTGCAAAGATTAGATAAAGTCCAAGCGGCGTTTATTAGCATAGAAAGATTAGTTCCGTGGTTTAAATGCAACAGCAGAGATGGTAGAGCTCCGTGTCCAAGGACTATATCACGGCATCTAGGAGAGTCACCCGCAATATTTCCTAATGCCCAGACAACCTGGAATACAGAAGAAATCACTTGAGTTGCCACTAAATAATCGCCATGAATTTGAAGGGGATAGGAACAACTTAAACGAAAAAACAAATGAAATGTACAACGAGTTTTTAGTCTAAACTTGTTTCCTCTGTTCAGCAATCAATGCTGGATAATTTGTTCTCAGGTTATTGATCCTTTTTTTCATTATCTTTTAGATTTTGGTATCAGTTGTAGAAGCAAAACCACACACAAACTCTAAGCAGTCATAAGAACTACATTTTTTCTAATATTTAGTAAGTGCATGATAAATCACCACTTCACTACTTTAGTATACCTGCTCACGGACTAAATCATGTGGCGAACTGAGAAGTTTCAGTAGTATTGGAACAGCTCCATGATCGATCACCACTTCAGTGTTTTCAGATGTTCCAGACGCGATATTTGTTAGAGCCCATGCCGCTTCAAACTATAGCATTTATTCCATGAGACGATAAATATTTAGCTTGAAGCCATGGGTAAAACTAGATTGTAGCATAGAGGTCTATTAACGCTAACCTGAAGCTGCGGAAAGTCATCCCATGTAAGGAACTGCACAAAACGTGGAACCACACCAGCCTCTATAACTTCTTCAACATGGACAGTAAACATCTCTGCCATTGAACATGTATAGCATTAGAAAGAGTGAGCACATCACTATCGGCTCATGTAGCCATAACAGCAAACTAAAGCAAAGCTGTTGAAACTCAATTAACTATGATTACGTAGACAAAAATGACTCCAAAGGTTTCTGAATTAGCAATAGAAGTAACAAAACTGTTAGTAAACATGCTAATGGGTATGTTTCTCACCACCACAGAGCAACGCTCTGATCTGAGTAGTAGCTTCAATCAACAGATCCCTCTTGTCAGACCAAATGCGGCTTACTAATTCCGAAAAATATTCCAACTGTAAGCAATAAGCATAAAACCTACTCAAAAACAAATAATAATCCGGTATATGCAACATAGACATTCCCATAATGAGATTTCAGACATCATAAGTCAATAATCCTCAAATTAAAGTCAGATATAAAAAGTATTGAAAGAGCTCATACTGAGCAACCACTGAGCATGAAAGATCCGTCAGTAAGCAAGTCCTAACTTCTATGTACAAAGGCTAAGTATCTCATTCACCATTCTAGCACTATATGATTGAATATCAGAACATGCAAAAACTTCAGAAAACAAACATCCATCATGCAACATTAGCAGCTCCTTCTACGAACTTCAGGTGACAAATCCGGATCTAACAACCTTACATTCCGAAAGCTCACACATCTTTCACGACGCTACATCTCAAGAAGTCGGATAGCCCAACGTTATACATAATAACTCGCATCGAATTGATTGCACCAAATTGGAAACTAAAAGACTCGAGATACCAAAATTGATCGTTCACAAATTCCGACACCAGAAAGTAATTCGCCTATGAATCACCTCTGATTAACCCCTTTACCAAGAAAAACTAACTGCCACTTTTATGAATCTCCCGATTTCGTATCAAAATTACGGAAGCTAAATGCAAACTAACCTTCTCGTCAAGAGAAACGTCGGAGGGAACGTGAGGAAGAGCTTCACGCCGCTTTTTAAGCAAGTTTTCCTCTCTCTTCGCCTTCCTGATCTCAACCATGTCATCCTCTCTTCGCCGCCGTCCTCCGAATCCGTCAACCACCGCCTTGTACCCGCTCTTCCGTAATAACATCATCGAGCTCGTTCTCGGCGACATTTTTCCTCCTTCGCCTTGATCGCGTTTCGCTACCAGATTCCGAGGATTGTGCGACAGTAATCAAAATTTTGGGAGAAAAAGACATGAAAAAGACCCACACCCCACGCTATTAATACCAGTTTAATTTTGAGGGCTCAAAACGAATTATATAAAAGATTAGGGGTACAAATTCGAATTCGCCAAACAATATGGGGAGAACAAAGATAAAGATTAAAAACGGTGACGCAAGCAGATTCGTTCCCGCCTAAATTCTGTTTCAGATATTAAATGTCAAAACTCAAATCTACTTATATAATTCTAAAATTGCACGACTCATGCCATTAATATAATAAATTGAAAATTAATTAGTTACTAAGCTAAAAATATATGTATCCAATCTACAAAAAAGCATATTATATATATATATAATATATTACCAATCACTTTGATTACATATATTATACATATACACACAAAATAAATGTTAATATGATAATATCCTAAGTATTCCTAAAAATACGACATGTTTATTTATGTGTGTGTGCATGTGTTATGTGTGTCATAGACTCATAAATCTTTATTAGTGCGTAGTGCACGTGTTTTTTTAACACTTACAAAAATACCAAACTTAAACTGATATATTTTCTGAAAAAATCATCATATGGTTGTCATATATATTAACAGAAGAAACAATTACATGCTATATATAAACTTATCAATTTATCATTTCATATAAATGAATCTTTTAGGGATTAAGAATATTCTATCATTTCATATACCGAGTTTTTTGCCATTTTGATTACCTATTGACCATTTTAATATCTTACTAAAATTAAGAAGAAAAATTAAACATCTACTATAATCAAATTTACTATGATTTTTGGTATGTCATTGACTCAATTATATATATACAAACTATAATTAGTGGCCGAGCCATAAAATATTGCTACCGAGTCACTAACTTTTTTTTATTTTAAGAATATGGTTAAAATCAAATAATTTTAAATTTATGGAGGTCAATAATTTGTTTTTCGGTCGGTCACCTTCAAACTAACGTTCAAAAAAATTCATATGAGTCAAAGAAAAATATATGTAGCTCTGCCAGTGACTATAATCATGGTCGGTTTTGACTAATGGAGGTACATTTCAAGAAAAAGACGATTTACTATTTTTTGACTAATTTTGTTATAACAAAAATGATTTAGTTAGTTTCCACCGCATATTATAATTACTTTCCGAATTAAAAGGTTATATAAATACACAAGCCACCTTTCAATTTCTTAGAAATATAAAAAAGAAGAAAATAAAAAACTAATAAAATAATTAAGAGAAAAGAGAAAGAGGGAGAAGCGAGATATGGAGGATTTCCAATCTCCTACAATGCGATCTTACAAATCGCATTCAGGAGATCGGAACCTCCAACTCGTGAATCCTACAGATCTTAAAGCTGTACGAGGAATCTATATTGTTCGAGAATCCAAACATAATCGATCTCATATGACCTCAGATCTTTGGCGTAAGGTTCAATACAAAGACATGTCTTCTAGACACAAGCGTTCTTCTCATTCATCCTCATTCAAAGGTAAAAATTATAATGTCATTTGAAAAATGATTTGCAAAGAACACACTTTTCATGAAGAATTTACAAAAATACACAAATTGATTCGTGTATGTAAAAAATATCATTGTTTCTAGGATTTGTATATTTTTGTAAATACACACATGCTTTTTTTGCAAATCTTCTTTGAAAAATAGATATTTTTCGTAAATATATTTGGATTAATTATAGGTTCTTTAATATAAGTTTACGTATTAGTTTTTATGGTTGTTAAATTATAGACACGAATATATTTTGATATCATGTTTTAGTGGAATTTTTTGGTGTATAAGTATGAAATAAAATTTTTAAGAAATAGATCAATTTTAAACAAAATCCTAAAATTACACTATGTTTTTAAAAATTACATTTAAATTCATTATAGATGAAACAAAATCATCATTAGTAATAAAAACCTAATTTATTTGAATTTTAATATTATCATAATTTTATAATTTTTATAAAATATGATAGGTGTATTTGTGAAAAGTGAAAATTAACTATAAGTGAAAAATATAAATACAGGATGGTGGAATGATCCAGAGATGAGGAGAAAGAGGAGAGTTGCGAGATACAAGATTTATGCAGCTGAAGGCAAAATGAAGACATCTTTCAGAAAGAGTTACAAATGGATTAAGGTCCAATGTGCTAAGCTTTACCATGGAATTTAACTCTCTCTTCTCTTTCTTTCTCTTTATAAATACTCTTTCTTTAATTAGTAGTTTTTTTTGTTTTAAATGGAAACCAAAACTTGTGTATTTTTTAATTTAATTTATTTAATTTTTTCTCTTATTTGTCTTCATTGTGCGTCTCTAATATTCGTCACTTTAACTCCATAATCGATTTTTAAAAAAAGTATTATAATAATATATATTGTATGTTTTAGCACGTTTGATTGTGAAATCGTTTAAGAAAAAAAAACATGTTTGATGAATCTATCTACATTTAAGTAAACCAGCTTTTCCCAAAAGTAAATCAATACATAAAGAAGTGATGCAAAAATTGGGTGTTATAGTTATAGATAAAAAAAAGTTTATATAAAACTTAATAAAGTTCAATATTAAATGATTTTTTTTTTGTTTCATAAAATTCAGAGAAAATATCTATATATACTTGAAATAATTAATATAAATGATTGATTTTAAAACGACCGTGAATGTAATTTTAATAAAATATAAATAGAAGTTAATTACTATATAAAAAATTATGAGCAATTGGGCTTTTGTTTAGAATTGCAAGTCAAGGATTTAAGATTTGGGCCTTGAAAATCCTTTTACGATGATATTAAACGACGACGTAACGAAGGTAGCGGGCCAAGTAGCTTTAATGTTCATTGCGCGGGAGGATCAAAATTCCGCAGATTTATTTTTTTCTTTAAAACTGCCGTCGGAGAAATTCGGAGGCGCCGTCGCCGGAGTTGAGTATCCGTCGCTGAATATGAATGGTCAGGAACTCGAATTGGAGGAAGCTCGATTGTTGAACCTAGCAACCAAGCTTGGCTTCGACGAAGATTCGGCGAAGAAATGCTTGGATCGATTCGTCGCTCTTTACGGTACCAATTTTAACCTATATTATTTTATCTATGCTGATAAATTTCCGAATTTGCTACTATAGCTTTCGAATGTGGATTTTTTCTTGTTGTGGCTAGCTTTATCTCTCGGAAGTTCCAGTTGGAACTCAAAAGCTTGTGTTTTGAATATTACTTTAGTGATGCGGTTTTTTCTAATTGATTTAAGGTGACGATGGTCGAGATTTCATCACTGTTGAGCATTGTGGAGATGATTTTCTTGCGGCGTTAGCTGATGAGGAGAAAGGAACTGAGGAATGGGATGATATACAGGCCATAGAGTCTGAAGCTCAAGGAACGTTGGCTGAAATGTTTGATAAATCTGTTCCATCTGGTAATGGGTTCCAGACGGACGATGACGATGATTCAAGAGTCGAAGTTCATGTCATAGAGGATTCTCCTGAGCCAAAGAAAACCCCGGAGATAATGGATTTGGATTCTTGTAGTGATTTGGAAGATAACAGTACATACTTCAAGGTTCCAAGGAGAACACAGACAGGTCCAAGGAATCGCTCTTTGAGATCTAAGGTAAGAGTCAGTTCTATGCTGAGTTCCCTTTAAATGTTTCTAGCGTTGCTCTCTTCACACATTGAACTGTGTTTTCATTGATGAATTCACAGTTTTTTCTTAACTGAAACTTATGATTTAGCTTTGGTTTGAAAGGAATGTACCATGGAAGAATCAGTTTCAGCAATTTCAGGCAGAAAACATTCTTCACAGATTTCAAACAAGGACTATGAGACTCCAAGTTATGAAGAGTTGAAGAAGCTAGATGATCTGGAATTTGCAAACTTGGTGATTTTTGGGAACAAGGTGTTTCGACCACTGCAGCATCAGGCATGTACAGCATCCCTGCAAAAGAAGGATTGCTTTGTTCTAATGCCGACTGGAGGGGGCAAAAGTTTGTGTTATCAGGTCAGGATCCCTTACTTCCAAATCTAGGCTTTCCTGATACTTGGTTTGAATTATCTTCAGGCTAGTTTATATTGCTCTAGGCTGCATACCGAACTTCGTCTTCTTTGTTTGTTTTACAGCTTCCTGCAACACTGAAGGCTGGTGTCACCATTGTTATATCTCCTTTGTTGTCCCTCATCCAGGATCAGATAGTTGCACTGAACCTTAGGTTCGGGATACCAGCGACTTTTCTGAACTCTCAGCAAACATCTTCCCAAGCCGTAGCTGTATTACAAGAGCTCAGGTAAAGATCTTCTTCCGTGTGCTATATCAACGAATAAAAGAAACAACATAAACTATTTTCTGAAACACCATAATATGTGATGTGACGCCACTATATTTATCCATCATTTTCGGTTTAAAAGTATTCAAGTATCTCAGGCATCATTTATCTTTTTGTTTTTTTGTCTGATGGAGATCTAATCGACTGAATCCGTTTACGAGCTTATATGCCTATCAACGTTTGCTTGCAGGAGAGATAATCCGTCATGTAAACTCTTATATGTAACACCTGAGAAAATCGCTGGAAGTTCATCCTTTATGGAGACGCTAAGATGCTTAGATTCCAAGGTAATATGTTGAGTCTTTTCCTGTTGTTACACAATAAATAACAAAAGCTTCCCATTTGTAAGAAAAATCTCAAACTTCTGCTCGGTTTTCAACAGAGAATGCTGGCAGGCTTTGTGGTTGATGAGGCTCATTGCGTGAGGTACAGTTGATAGCTTGACCAAACATTCAAACTTTTGGCTTCTCTTCTTTGTGCTCTACAGTAGAAACTGAATCTTTGATATTTGAGGCATTTGCATCACATATCCGTTGATCATACTCCTGTTAAGCACTGAACTATAATGAGCGTAGTCATTTCTTTTATGTAGTCTTCATCTTATTGCTTTTGCTTTTCAGTCAATGGGGACATGACTTCCGGCCAGACTACAGGGAACTTGGATGTCTAAAGCAAAACTTTCCTCATGTACCCGTGATGGCTCTTACAGCCACGGCAACTGACTCAGTCTGCCAGGTAACAAACATGTTGGCTTCATGAAAACAAACTTGCACGATATTGTAACATATGCTGTGGTTCCTCGTGACCTGGATGACTTTGGACCTGCATTTTGATTCTATTCTCCTTACAACAGGACGTACTAAAAAGCCTGAGGATTCCTAGGGCCCTGATTCTGAAGATGAGCTTTGACAGAACCAACTTAAAGTACGAGGTGATCACCAAGAACAAGGAGCCACTGAAACAGCTCCAAGAACTGCTAAAAGACCGGTTCAAGGATCAATCTGGAATCGTTTACTGTCTCTCCAAAAGTGAATGTGTCGACGTTGCAAAGTTTCTAAACGAAAAATGCAAGGTGAAGACAGTTTATTACCACGCTGGTATAGCTGCAAAACAGAGAGTTGAAGTCCAGAGGAAATGGCAAACAGGAGAAGTTCGAATCGTTTGCGCAACCATCGCATTTGGGATGGGAATAGACAAAGCAGACGTTGTAAGTCAAGTCTTATCTCTCCGTAACATCTTTAGCCATTTCTTAACACATTCATGGACTAACTCAAGCTTCTTCCTCTATCTTTCAACGCAGCGTTTCGTCATACATAACACGTTATCAAAAGCTGTAGAAAGCTATTACCAAGAATCAGGAAGAGCAGGAAGAGATGGGCTTCAAGCACAGTGCATTTGCTTATACCAGAAGAAAGATTTTAGCAGAGTTGTTTGCATGTTGCGCAATGGACAAGGCAGAAACATGGATAGGTTTAAGTCTGCAATGGCACAGGCCAAGAAAATGCAGCAGTACTGTGAGCTCAAGGTAAAATTCCCAAAAACGCAAGAAACAAAACGCAAAACGCAAAAGCAAGCAAACGCTGTGTTCTGAGCTTTGCGTGTATATTGTTGAATATATGTACAAGATTTGACTTTATCCTCATTAATGTTTTTCTTGTGAATGTTGTTTTGCAGACAGAATGCAGAAGACAGATGTTACTCGAGTACTTTGGAGAATCATTTGACCGAAGAATTTGTAAAAACAGTTTAAATCCATGTGATAATTGTGTGAAGAACTAAATGAAAAATCTTAATCAAATCTTGAAATTGTATAAATTTGTATTACTAAAGATAATTTGCTGACATTTTTTTTTGTGATAAAAGATTGAATTTTTAATTTTAGAATGTTTCCAAGAAAGATTAGAGATAGATTCATAATCATATCTAAATTTGTTCAAGATTAGGAAGTTATAACGACTGTTCCTAATTAATCAATTTGTTTATGTGTTTACGTAATTTGATTTATTCAATAAAAATTTAATTAAATAAAAAGAAAGAATAATAAGACTGAGTTCCAACTTGAATTGGATTGGTTTTCGATTTTTATAATAATATTAATATTCGTATCTGTAGACTGTAATCCAACAAAAATTCATTTGGATATAAAAAAGTTTCCTTTTTTCTACAAAAATAAAAAAATGACATTTAATTTGCAGAGGTGGAAGAAAGATTGGAAAATTCAAAGTCTCTCTCTTTCTGTCACATCAATTCACACTCTGCATCGATTTCACAAGCTCCCTTTCTTTACTTCTTCTTCTTCTTCTTTAGGTCTCTACTCAATCCAAATCTCAAATCCCAATTTCCCAAACCCTTCATTTCAAATCTGTAATAATCATTCTCTTTGTTCTCACATTTCCGTTTCTTCTAGACCCATTTCTCAAAAATCTCACTTTCTGCCACCGATTCGTCTCGTTCGTGGTGTTTGTTTACTTGCCTTGTAGTGGGTTTGTAGTGGGTTTGAGGAATACAAGAATACTCAGTGAGATAAAAACTGTAAGCTTTGTGTGGCTTTTAGGGTTATTAGATCTTTTGCAACACTAGTTGCTCTCGCCCGGTTTAAAATTTGGGTGAATTGACTCAATTTTTTGCGAAACGCTTGTTGGGTTTCGTCTCTGTTGCATACATTTCGTGGTTAACGTTTAGAAGCTCTAGAATTCGGTAACATTCTCTTCATTTCTAAGTTTCAAAGTTAACATTTTGGTCTGGATTCTTTCAGTTGTCTCCATTGCTCCCTACTGTTTTATCCTATGGTCTCCAATTCTCAAATTAGATCATAGCTCTCGTTAAGCTATTTAAACTGTTAATCTCACTGCCAAAGTTTGTTCCTTTTCCCTTTTGACAAAAAAATCTAGACGGAAATTTCATCTGAAACAGTTGGTCCGAGCTATTCACAGTCCTAGAATCAAGATCCATGTCATGTTGCTTATAAATTCCATAAAAGTAATCAAGTTTCTGTGATCTGCAGATGTCAGAAATGGAAATTGCTGAGAGGAAACGATCCAGAGGAGGGTTTCTAAATCTGTTTGATTGGTCTGGTAAATCTCGGAAGAAACTCTTCTCTTCTAGCAATCAAGAACTATCAGGTATATACACACAAAACTGCTCCACAACTTCTGAATTCATCTTCATTTACACCTTATTTGATTACTAGTAATCTATAGATAAAGTGTTTCCTATTCAGTAAACTCAAGTCTTCTTTTTTTTTTGGGGGTATCAGAAGAGTCAAAGCAAAATGTTCAAAATCCTTCAAAGACATGGCAATCTCTGGTTGATGAAATTGGAAAGAATTCGACTTTGAATCCAAGAAGTGACTCGAGCTGTTCTGTGTCTACTGTTACTAGTGATGAAGGGCAAGGGTCTAGAGCTCCTAGTGTGGTTGCAAGGCTCATGGGTTTAGAGTCTTTACCTGTACCAAATTCCATGGAACCTCGGCTTCTTCCTGATTTTGATCCATTCTTCCTTAGATCCTCACGCAAGACAAGCACATGGGAAGCATATGAAAACTTGGGTTATGTAAATCTCCGCAATGACTATGATGGTATTTCTTGGGATCATTTGGAATCAAGAACTAATAAAGAGCGTAATCGGCCTATCGAACGTTTCCAAACTGAAACTTTACCTCCAAGATCCGCTAAGCCGATTTCCATCACTCATAATAAGCTCTTGTCCCCTATCAGGAGCCCTGGTTTTGTCCAGTCAAGGAATCCTACATATGTTATGGAAGAGGCTTCAAGAATGATTGGTCCAAGTGGTCCAAATCCTCGGTTAGCTGCTAGAACACGGATAAAATCATCAGATTCTTCTTCTTCACTTCCAATTAGGATCAGAGATTTGAAAGAGAAACTAGAAGCTTCACAGAAAACACCAAATCCTCAATTCTCTAATGGTACCCGCAACAATAAAAGAGCTACAACATCACTCAAAACACCAGCAACATCAAAGCCAACATCACTCTCAACACCGGGAACAAGTAAGCTCTTGGGAAAAAGCAGTTCTGATGGTCTGAAGAGTAAGGTCAAGACATCAAAACCACCATCATCAGCACACACAAAGACTAACACTGTTCACAAGCTAAGCAGTTCAAAGCCCTCTAGTGGTAGCAGAAGCTCTGTAGGCCAAAAGATGGAAACTAAGAATCTCAAAGATTCTTCTACTAGTAATGGAAAATCTCTGCTTAAACAGAATAACCAGAAACAGAATTGTAGAGAGAATCAACTCGCTATGACCTCTGTTTCAAATCAGAAAGGCAACAACAAAGTGGTGAACAATGTTTTGGTGGAAAGCGGATCTAAGTCGAAAAAGAACACTTCTTTATCTTTAGCACGCCAAAAGAATCTTCCCCGAAATAAGAAATCGCCTAATGGTGTGCAAGAACATGGAATCTGCAGTGATAAACGGATACAAAGGGGTGAAAAGTTGATAAAATGTAACGTTACCGTTGATTCTGGTTTAAACACAGGTGAAGCTGATCAAAAGAAGGACGTGGATGTAATCTCGTTCACTTTCTCATCTCCAATAAAGGGGTTATCATCTGGTTCAAGATCTTCCAGTAAAATAAACGATCAAGATACAGATTCTGCAATTAGTTTCAATAAGATCAGCGGTGATTCTTTGAATATTCTTTTGGAGCAGAAGCTCAGGGAGTTAACATCTAAGATTGAGTCATCTTGCAGTAGCTTAACGCAAGAAGAGACTTCATGTTCCAGTTCGAAGGATTGGATGAATGGAATGTTATCATTGCCATCAGAGCATGACAAATCAATTCAAAACGGTCTGGATAAAACTTTGTCAGAGAGTGAATCTGTTTCTGACTGCACTTCATTGTACAACAACCGAAAATTCCAGGTTAGTTTCTGATGAAGCTAAGTGATAAAATACTCTCTTTAACTGTAAGTTCCAGCTTACCGTCTTTGTTCTTATCGTTTTCTAACTTAACTAATCTTTGGAAAACTTCATTTTTCTTGGAAATAAACATGATACAGACAGAAGAACAAGAAGTCAACAGTTTCTCTGGTTTAGTCACGGAACAGTCTTCATCAGATCAAGAACTCACTTGGGTTTCATCAAATGAATGTGAAGAAACAGAATTCTCCGAATCCATAGTAACATCTACTTTCTCTGAAGCTGAAGAACATCACAACTGGGAGCTTGACTACATAACCAAGATCCTTACAACTGACCAATTAATGGTGAAAGAATTCTCCTTAGGAATGGCTACCGACATATTACCTTTAAGCCTCTTCAATGATTTAAACTCCAGAGGAAACACAAAGGCGAATACCGAGAGAAAAACACTGTTTGACTGCATAAACCAAAGCTTATCATTCAAATGCGAGCAGATGTTGATGGGAAGCTGCAGAGGATTATTGGTGAAAGAAGGAGTTTTGTTTGAAAAGAGAGAGCTTTTGGCTGAAGAAGTGAAGAAAGAGATTCAAGAATTGAAGAAAATGCGAGAGATGATGACGGATGAACTTGTGGATAACGATATGAGCAGTTTTAAAGGGAGATGGCTTGATTTTGAGAGAGAAGCTTATGAAGAAGGTATTGATATTGAAGAAGAGATTGTTTCTGCATTAGTTGATGAGTTAGTTAGGGAATTAAGTACATGAAAACGCTGATTTGCTAGCTGAGTTTGTGTTGTGGAAACAATCTTGATGTGGTTTTGTAGGAGATTTCTTCCTCTGATTTTCCCCAATTTCACAAGCAATTGTTTAGAAAAGAGTTATCTCATATATAGTGTAATTAAGGAGCATCTGTGTATTATCTGTTTCTTTTGTCAAATAAAAAAAAAGTGCAAAAATTGTTCCCCTGGGGCGTTCCGAGAATCGAACTCGGGACCTCTCGCACCCGAAGCGAGAATCATACCACTAGACCAAACGCCCAATTCGAAGTGACTACGACGTTTATGTAATATAATGAATAAAATATTGTCGTCGTTGAGTGCTACAATATACTGCGAAAGAAAATTCGAATGTGTTGTGAATCGTCGGTGTTTCCCGTAACCCTTTCATCGTTTTGGTACTCTAATGGCTTCTACCAATAGCGTAAGTATACACTAGTTTCTATGGCGTTCTTTTTACTCTTTTCGCTAGGTCTCTGGTTACTTAGGTTACTAAATAGGTCTGAGTTTGGTTCGATTTTGTAGACTGCTGGGGTTGATAATACGTTTAGAAGGAAGATCGATCCGGAAGAGTATCGTGAACGTGCTCGTGAACGCGAAAAGAAGGTTGGTCTCTCCTGTTTTCCTAAATTTTCTATTTCTGATCTGTTGAATTTCAATTTTAAAGCTAAATCTTTCTAAGTTTCTTGATTTCAGGAGTCGGATCGGTCTAAATCTCGGTGTAGGGTTTACCTCTCTAATTCGCTTCACGAATACTGTAATACTATGAGCCTTTCATGACACTAATCAGGGTTGTTGTTGGCAGCTAAAGGTCCTCCTGTGCAAAGAGCCCCATTAAAGCATAGAGATTATCACGTAGACCTCGAATCACGTCTGGGCAAAACACAGGTGAGTTGTCTCTATTGACAACTTTTGTGGTATTCGTATATTAATTCAATAGCAATTCGCAAGCTTAGCTTTTGTATATAGGTAAGACGAATTAATGAAACTTGTGTCAGTTTTTCTTGATGAGAATCTACCCAGCTGAGTGGCGGATGATGTGCTTTCTGGCTTCTATTTGAGTCCAGTTTAAGCATTGCACATTGGTTTTAATGTTCGAAATGTATAGGAAGTGTAGAAGTTTGGAAGCTTAGTCTTTATGCCTTCAAAGTTGGAAGTTTTGTGGATCTACAATCTTGTTACTGCGTCAAAACGTTATTGGCGTTATATATGATGTTATATGTGAATTATGCATGAGCAAAAGTAGTGCATTTGGAATCAAGTGTGTTCTTGTACTCTACTTATCAGAGTATTTAACTTCCTTCTTCATATTTTCAGGTTGTTACACCGGTAGCACCTCTTAGTCAGCAGGTAATCATAGCATTGCTCGCAAATAAGACCGTTAAGCAAAACTGTAATCATGTGGGAATCTGCTAATGATCTTTGTCTTTCGATAGGCTGGTTATTTCTGTCGAGTTTGTGATTGTGTGGTTAAAGATTCAGCAAACTACTTGGATCACATAAATGGAAAGAAACGTAAGTAATTACTCGTTCTTGCTTGCTGACCTTTCTTTACTAATGAAGCAAACTAAGAAATCAGATTCATTCGAAGACATTAATTCATTAGATGGAATACCAAATTTGTATGGAGTATTAAGCTGAAATTGTGGTTTTGTGGTTCTCTTTTTGTTCCCCACAGATCAAAGAGCGTTGGGAATGTCTATGCGGGTGGAGAGGTCGTCACTTGAACAAGTATAAGTCAAACCTATATATCGTTGTTTGTTCTCCTGAGCTTTTTTCTCATGAATGAATCTGAGATAAAGTCCTGGTTTGAATCTATTAGGTCCAGGAGCGTTTTGAGGTTTTAAAGAAGCGGAAAACGCCAGGAACCTTCACAGAACAAGGTAACAGACTGAGAAGAGTCATCTTTAACTTATGTAAATCTTTTTTAGTTTCATGTTTCGTTAGGGAATAGCAACTGTTCTCTGGAAATAAATGCTAAAGTTAATAAATAGCGTTAGTTGCTGAGTTTCTGTTCATCATTAGCATAGTAAATTTTGAATAATTGAATTTGGTTTGGGTATTGAATTTGTTTCAAATCTTGATTAACCTCCTAACCTCAGTCACCTCTGTCCTAATCCGGGAATAGATCTTGACGAACGCATCCGGAAACAGCAAGAAGAGGAGGAAGAACAAAAACGGCAGCGCCGGGAGAA
The DNA here is from genome assembly GCA_000411095.1 of Aethionema arabicum. NCBI lineage: Eukaryota > Viridiplantae > Streptophyta > Magnoliopsida > Brassicales > Brassicaceae > Aethionema > Aethionema arabicum. Next base: position 759,571 of record KE151142.1, read on the forward strand.
AAAGAAAGAGAAGAAGGCAAGTCTCTATAGAATGTCTTGTTGAGCTCTGTTTCCCTTTTGTAGGGTATGACTAATGGCTTTGATAAATATGACTTATGCTTTTGTTTCAAAATTTATGGGTTCAGAAAGGGAAAGTAACTGAAGAAGAGCCTGAGATGGATCCTGAAGTTGCAGAGTTGATGGGATTTGGTGGCTTTGGATCTTCAAAAAAAGCATAAAAAAGAGCCATTTGATTACACCTCTCATGTTGCCCTGTTTTAACATGATTTCGAAATCGTTCTGATCCAAAGTTTTAAACTTTGTATCTACAGAAGAGACGACGACGATGTTTTAACTGTGTAAGAAATAGGAAATTACATAGCAACTTTATTCTTTCAGAAGGAGCAATTTATCGAGTTAATGTAAACTAAACCACAAATAGAATCGATCAAGCTATTTAAATGGATCTTGAAAATCAAAACCCTCGTATAAAAATGGATCTTGAGGAACCACATGAAGATGAGGGTTCGTTGTAGTCAACGTCTCTGAAACGGCTTCTGTAATGGATTCCAGAGGGGGCAAGTTTTCATAAGCACTTTCCCAGTCCAATTCTTCTAAGTCAGGATCTTGAACTATGATGGGGTTTGCTTGTGTCTCCCCTGGTCGATTAGACGTCTTTAAAGCATATTCCACCTGATCCAACGACTCCATGTTTTCTCGTGCCACCTGCACTGGATCAGAGCTCTTTAAAACTTGTTTAGGAATGGCTTCTAAAGCGGGCATCACGGCTTGTGGAATGTGATCAAAAACACTTTCAGAGTACAAGTGGTCTGTGTTTTGCATGTTTACATCTTCCATCATCAAGTTGAGTTGTTGTAACGGATATGATAAATCTTGTTGCGTCTGAAACTGAGGTAATGGTGGTGGCAAATGATAATCTCCATGACAATAACCTTGATGGTACTTCAACTCATGATCACTCCAATTGTTTTGAGCAGCTGAATTCATCAGTGCCTCTCTACTTATTATATCTCTCTCATTATTACCCAAAACTTGCCTTTCTAAATTACTGTTGCCTAAATTTATCTCATGATTTTGAGCAGCTGAGTTTGAGTTCACTCTCCCATCATCATTACCCCAATTAACTTGTTGTCTTTCCATGTTTAAGTTAGGGTTTAAACTATGTGTGGGGTAAGATCCATTAAAAGTGTTGTTGTTGTTGTTGTTAGAATGTTGGAAGTGCAGCAAAGGGGACCAGAAGCGGCTATCTCCGCTGAAAAGCTTCTTAACTATGTTTTGTAATTCTCCAGAAGCAAAGTGTAGAGTATGTGTCCTGTATAATCATATATTTATATATATGTTAGGGAGGTTTTTGAATTATAATAAAAGTAAAAGATAGAATATATATAAAAAGAAGAGATTGAAAACATACGCATAGGTTGAAGCAGATTGATTTATGGTGAAATCTTGATCTAGTTTCCAGAGAGTGTGTTTTCCTGGTCTTTGATCTGTTTCTATGTGAAAGGTTGGACATTGGTTTAGCTGCATAAAATCAAAACATGGTGTTATTTATCATATATAATTAAATAATTAATTGAGATATATAAAAACACAAAGATATATATTATATATATATATATATAACCCTAATTCTATCCATTAATAATTT
>KE151142.1:764468-782215 GCA_000411095.1 Aethionema arabicum
TCGAATAAACCTATTTTTTTTCAAATCATCAATAAACCTATTTATTTTTTAATTTTCGATCATAAAGAATTCATACCAGCATATGTTACGGGATAAATTTCTAGTTTATAAATGAAAAAAAGTATACCGAAGAAAACAATGATTGAATGAAAAGAAAGGAAGAAGAAATTAAACCTGTTACTACGTGTGTATGTGTATGTGTATGCATATATAGTCGTTTTAATTTCAGGATTTTAATTATAAAAATTAAAGAAAAAATCATAAATAGAAATTAATCATTAAAATTATTAAAACTTAGATTATTTGAAGTAAAAAACAAAACATACATATCAGTCTCGAAACCCAACACTGTTAAACTCCATAATTATTACTCATTAAAAGACTAAGGTATGCTGGATCTTCAAAATCAAAGTCAGAAGATAAACGACGCTGAGTGGTTGACTTTATTTGATGAGAGTCTTCCTCATCTCTGTTTTCTAAGTTTATTTGATGATGTACTCGTTCTTGATCATAAACACTTAACCCATGCAATTGCTCCATGTCTTGTAAGTTAGGATCTTGAACTATCCTCGAGTTTGCTTCTGTCTCCTCTCCTTGATTACACGTTTTTAAAGCATATTCCAAATCTTTTTGTGCCTCCTGTACTGGATCAGAGCTCTTTAAAACGGGTTCTAAAGCGGGCTTCACGGCTTCCGGAACGGGTTCAGAACGGGTCATGTGATCAAAAGCACCTTCAGAGTACAATTGATCCAAAGTATCTTGTAATGTACATGATAATTCTTCTTGCATCGGAGGTAACACTGACAAAATATGATCTGTATTCCAAGAACCGTCCTTGTTCTTCAACTCACTCCAATCCTTACTCTCATTCAAATCATTACCCAAAACTTGTTGATTTTGAGCACTTGAGTTCACTACTACTTCTCTTCTTTCATCATTACCACAAATTTGTTGTGTTTGATCCATGTTAAAGTTAGGGTAATTTACGTTTAAACCATTTGTTGAGCCATTAGTGTTATTGTTGTTAGGTTGTTGCCTGTGCAGCAAAGGGTACCAGAAGTGGCTATCTCCGCTCAAAAGTTTGTCAATGCTCTTTTGTAACTCTCCAGAAGCAAAGTAAAGAGTGTGTGTCCTATATATCATATATTAATATATGTTAGGGAGATTTTTGAGTTATAATAAAAGTAAAAGATAGAATATATATATATAAAAAAAGAGATTGAAAACATACGCGCAGGTTGAAGCAGATTGATTTGTGGTGAAATCTTCATTGATTTGTTTCCACAGAGTGTGTTTTCCAGGTCTTTGATTTGTTTCTATGTGAAAGGTTGGACGTTTCTTTAGCTGCATGAATTTAAAAAAAAAATAGTGTTATTTATCATATATAATTAAATAATTAATAGAGATGTAGGCAAACACACAACAATATAAATATACATATATATATAGAACCCTAATTCTATCCATAAATAATTTTGCTTTTGTTTTTGTGAGGAAGTTATCATATACTATCAGAAACCCTAATTTTAATTTCTTTGGTTTAAGGGTGTAAACATTATTTACTATTATTAATAGTCACGAAGAATTTAATAAAAAATAATTTAAAACCCGTTAATAGAAGAATTTCAAAGAATTTAGGTTTTAATATTCAAAAATCTTTAGCTATATGTGCTATAATCTAAAAAAAACACGCGATTGAATTCAAACAAAATATAAAGGCATTACTAAGACTACTTGTAAATTAATTTAGATTTTACGAATAATTTTGATGCAAGTTTTATGATTATTATATGTTATGAATTTAAATCTTATAAATCAAACTAGGAATTACGTAATAATTAATACCTTGATTTCAAAAATTCCAGTGTTATCTTGTGGATTGATATGGACGTCACAAGACAAGAGATCAGACCAGTTGATCTCTATCTTTCTCTTTAAGTGTATATCAAACAGTGATGTTTTGTCGAGAATCTCCCACATAAGTTTCCTTTTTGCAAAATAACATTTCATGATAAGATCATCATCTGAATATCTCGTTTCTATACTCCAATCACCAATTCTGATTTTAGATATCCGAGAATTTAAAGTTTTTTGTTGTTGTCGTTGCTGCAAACCTAGAGATTGACGTTGATGAAGCTGCATAGTAAATAATTGAGAAATTAGTATTGTTTTTTATGAATTTGATAAGAAATCGAAGATTATTATAGAGATGAAAAAAAAAGAAGAAGAAATTAATTAAACCTGTTGATATTGATCGGAGCCATCTTCTCTCTGTGATCTCTTCATGATTAAGAATTATAATTTTACGTTTTGTGTTGAAAACGAAGTGCTTTGTGTACCTAAGCAGGTGTGTATGTGTGTGGATATATATAGGGCTAAAATTATTTAAACAGATTTAAAAATATTGGAATCTAAAAGAAATAATAAGTGATCACTATAGTTCTAGTTTGACTGGGAGTGGATTTTTTCTATTTTTCCTTTTTTGGTAAAATTTAAAATATTATATCGGTGTGAGATCAAATAGATTTGATTTTTATATCATATTGTAGTTATCTTTTTTTTAATAAAAAAAACAGTTTTAATTTGAGGATTTACAATTTTAAGTGAAACTCTTCCTTATAGATTGGTTATTTAATTAATTTGTTTATTTTTAATAAAAAAAACTTATTTTAATTATATTTATTATATATCGTTATAGATTACAAAAATTAGTTAGCAAAATTAATCTAATTTTTCCTTTTTTTTTCGGGTAAAATTTGAAATATTATATCGTGTGGGATATAATAGATATATTAGTTTATCTAATTGGTTTACCTGAATTGATATGTATTAAAAAAAAATTGCCCAAATATTTTGATAATAATTATTTATCATGTTGTAGCTAACTTTCCTTTTTCATAAAAACAATTTTAAATTTGAGGATAAGTAGAAATATTAAAATTTTAAAAAAAATCAATTAAAAATATTTCTTATCGGTTCGTTATCTAACTAATTACTTTTTTTGAATACAAAAAAAAATATTGATTATTTTCACTACCGTTATCTATTACAAAAATTAATTAGAAAAAATAGTGTATATACATATCTACACTACATATAGATCGTTATATATTATGATTGTTGCGTCTTGACGAATTCGAAAATTAATGAATATGCACTTGAAAATCTTTCTTTCTGTTTCTTGCGTCTTAAGCTTTCTCTCTGCTCTGTTTCTGTTACATAGAAACAAAGGATTAAAGTGAGTTAAAGAACAACTTACGTGTTGTTTTTCCGTACTACTTCTCTCATCTCATTCTCATTTTGAGCAGCTGAATGCAGTACTACTTCTCTCTCATCATCATTACCCCCAAACTTGTTGTGTTTCCATGTTCAAATTAGGGCAATTTACGTTTAAATTATGTGTTGATCCATTAGTGTTGTTGTTAGAATGTTCCATGAGCAGTAAAGTGGACCAGAAGCTGTTATCTCCGCTCAAAAGCTTCTCAATGTTCTTTTGTAATTCTCCATAAGCAAAAGTAAAGAGTGTGAGTCCTGTATAGGAGATTTTTGAATTATAATAAAAGTTTAAAATATAGAATAAAACTAAAAAAAGAGAGTTTTAAAACAAACGTGTAAGAAGAAGCAGCTTGATTTGTGGTGAAATCTTGATCGAGTTTCCATTGACTCTGTTTTCCTGCTCCTTGATTTGTTTCTCTGTAAAAGATATTCTATATCTTTCTTTCTGTTTCTTGCGTCTTAAGCTTTCTTTCTGTTTCTTGCGTCTTAGGGTTTCTCTCTCTGCACATTTTCTTTTCTCTTCTTCATACTCTGTTTCTACACCCTTTTTCTCCTATTCTACAGCATTTTTTTTACTTGAAGGATTCCGGTGTTATCTTGTGTATAAATATCCACTTGAGAAGACAAGAGATCAAAATCAAACCTTGATCTCCATCTTTTTCTTCAATTTTGTGCTGATTTCTCTAAAATCTCCCACACGAGTTTCCTTTTAGCGAAATAGCACTTCATCATCATCAGATCATATGAATATCTCGCTTCTCCACTCCAATCGCCGATCGTGATTTTCAACATCGGAGAATTTAAAGCCTTTCGTTTTGATTCTCCTCGTTGCTGCTATTGTTCCTACGGTTGTTTCTTGAAGTTCTTGTTGCAATCTATTGACCAAATCTTGATTTTGGGGTTGGAAGCAAACCTCGACATGGACGTTAATGAGAAATTAGTATTGTTTTCAAGAATTTTATAAGAAATCGATGATGATTATACAAAAGAAAAGAATGATTCAACGAAAGAAATTAAAGGAAGAAGATATTAAACCAGTTGTTTTTGAAGCTGCATTGTAAATTCTTGACAAATTACTAATGATTTCTTGAATTTTTATAAGAATTCGATGATAATTATACAGAAGAAAAGAATGATTTAATGAAAAGAGAGGAAGAAGGGTGATATCTGAGTACGTGTGTATGTGTGTGTGTATATATAGCCGTTTTAGTGTGAGGATTTTAATTATTAAAATAAAATAAAATTAAAAAATCAATTTAAAAGAAATATAAAGTTTTGAGTGAATTTCTTCCCTATAGATACGTTATTTAACTAATTTACTTATTTTTACTAAATAATCATTTTTAAAGAAATAGAAAATTATCAGTATACCAAGGGAAAAACAAAAAGTTATCATTATACATGTAGTTGAGTGAGAGTGGACTTTATAATTCGTTATCTGATTTAGTGTACTTTACTTCTTTTTTTAATAATAATAATAAAAATTATATTAATTAACTTATCGCTATTTATTAAAAGAAAATATATTAACTGATTTAATGGTGTTGTTAAGTGGTGTTTTCTTAAACGTCTAATATTATTTTTCTTATCATGTATTTTATTTAATGTTTCAAAAAATTTAATTTAAATACTGCACATGTATACAATCAAACATATATATGCAGTCAAAATACTTTGTTTAATTAAAACCAAAAAAATGCGATTCTTATAATTTTTTAGATTTTTTAATCACATTATTTCATAATTATTAGAAAAAAATTCTAATAAAAAAATATTTTGATTATCAGTCAAATTTGCATAATAGAAATTATTCATATAACTCAACATAAAATATATATATTTTAAATATAATATTGAATGGAGAAAACAAATTAAATGTGACATATTTAATAATTTTGGTAAAATTTAAAAAATGTAACATTTTTATGTGATCCTAGTAAAAATAATTACAAAATCATTTATGGACTTAAAAGATGTTTGAAGATTTACTTAACTTGTGTTTAGAAGAGAATTGTTTATTTTTGTCCAAATGAAGTTATAAGTGGTTGATATCCTTTTAATGGGTTAATTATATACAAGGGAGTCATGATTTAAGAAAAAAAATATAATTTAAATACTAAATTACAACTTTATAGACTGTAATAAATAAATCATATGTTTTAAAGGTGATTATTGACTTCTCATTAAATTTCTTAAAACTAATCCAAATTATGACTAATAATTGCAATTTCTACTATCAGTTCTGCTTTTGGTGGGAGTTTATATAATTTTTAGTCTCTTAACTTTTACCTAAAATCTAGTAATTAAGTATTCCCCATCTAAAAAAATTGAAAATATAAGTTTTTTCAACATTGCATTTCCTTAACAAAATATCATTCAAATGTTTATAATTCCAATATTAATTTCTAATATAGTATTTATAAGGCTTTGTACGGAGCAAATTACGATTCATTTACAAAAATTATATATACATTTATAAATATTATTTAGAGAAAATTTAGACTGATTTAAGGGCAGACCAATTCTTTAGTTATCAAACAAAATCATTAACAATTAATTATTAAATATAATTGTCTTGAATTGGGATAACAGATAATCAATGAGGATAACTAATCATTTGAAATTAAAAAAAATATATATAAATATAATAAAGAAAAATGGAAAAGATATCAAAGCGTGTCTGACGCTAGGAGGCAAATCTCTCTGTCAATGACTCTTCTTTATTGCTAAACTCACCCAAATCTTTTTTTTTCTACACAAATCATTTCACTTCTTTTTATTTTAACAATTTACTCCTTAATTACATTTTTTTTCTTTTCAAATACTCCTTAAATTACATAAAACTCCAATTTTGATCCGATCTTAGAAATAAACTTAAACCTATATTTAACAAATCTTGTAATAATATTTCAGTTCTATTTTGTAGATATTGATACTGATTGATTCACAAAAATTTATAACATCATTTCTAGACAATTTTAATTTTGAATTGACACAACAATATCTTGTTGGTCCACATTTTTTAGTGGGTTATAGTACATAAAAAGTTAGGTTTAACTGAAAAAAAAACTATTATTCAATTGAATTACAATTTTAATCATAACTTTTTTTTGGTAATATATCATTTCTTATAGATTAACCATATATATTTTGTAATTTTTTTTTTTTGTTTTTTACTGTTAAATTCCAGTAGATTTAGTCATTTAGATGTTTGTTGATATGATGATAAATAATGTAATTAATAAAATTAATTCATGTGTTTTTTCTACTTATAAAACTGAATTGACAAGTGTATTCCAAAACCTAATTTCATGATTCTACGAAAATAGACTATTTGTGGTATAAGAAATGGAGGAAAAGTATAAAGAACATGTTATATGTTTCACAAACTACCAAAAAAATTGAATAAAATAAAATATTTAAAAAATGAAGAAATTATGAGCAATCAAAAAACTGTGGATATTAAATAGCCACAACACAGATGACAAAAAAAAAAAAATAGCCACAACACTAAAAGCTTTAAAACACCATCACATGCATCTTCTCTTTTTTATTCTTTTTTAAAATAAAAACTAATTATATAGTTTTGTTTCTTTATGTTAATATTTTGTTTTGTAGCGATTTGTTCTATCTATTTGATGTATTGCCACCAATCATTGCCTTCCACATTATTACATCATTTTCTTTAATTCTTAACTATAACAATAAATCTACGAATTAAAATAATTCCACGTCATAATATATAAATTTACGACATACACCATCACAAACAAGTAAAAAAAGTTAGTTCTATATGTAAAATATCTATTCAATTAAATATCTAATTTCACATTGAAATATAGATATTTTTTGTTCTTTTATATTTCTTTCCAATCTAAAAATTAATTTTTGATTAATTTTAATAAACGGTCGGGATCAATCATAATTGACCAATGTGAATTTAGTTTTCTTTTAATGAAAAGAAAATCTAAAATTGTGATATTAAATTTGAAAAAGACAAAATAATATTTTTCAATAAATTAATATTAATGGACTCTCCAATCTCTGCCAAATGTTTATATATAGAGAATCCCTCCAATTGCTATAAATTATCAAAAAAAAAATATCCCGAAAAAAAAGGGACTCGTATTTCTTCTCCAATTCAAGAAAAAAATCAATTTTCTTAAGGAAATTTTGATAAAGTTTCAATCTTTAGTGTCTTTTTTTTTCATTATCTGTGATGTCTTCGCAGAAAGTTAATGGTTCGAATCCTCCTTCGACGTCCCCGGAATCAGTACCGGAGATGGAATCAATTGAAACGGAATCTTTTCGCCGGAGATTGAGAAAAGTGCAACAAGGAGGGCAAAGGGTTTTTGCTCTCCGCCGATCACAAAGAAGCACCTCCTCCATGGAATCAAATTCCACGGCGGCGGTGGGAAGCGACACTCGCCGGAGATGGAGAGCAACGTCAGCACAAAAAGTTTATTCCTTGAAGCTTTACGAAGCTCTCCAGCGATCACGGAGAAGTTCATCCACCGCCACCGGGATTAAAGTCCGGGATACGGCGGATAAGNTCAGCGCCGGCAGAGAAAATCGAAGCCTACGGCGGCGGCGGTGGCTAGGAGAAGCGGTGGTGGGAGGAGGAAATTATCAGTGATGGGTAATAGAGTTCGGATATTGGCTGGATTGGTACCTGGTTGCCGGAGAACGGCGTTGCCGGAGCTTTTGGAGGAGACGGCGGATTACATATCGGCTTTGGAAATGCAAGTGAAAGCAATGACGGCTCTATCTAAGATATTGGCTGAGTTTCAGCCGTCTAATAAGCTCGGCTCGGCTTACAGCTGATTTTTAATGTGTAATATTTGTTTTAATTAAATTTATATTCACGATTTTTGTTATCTGACGTGTTTCCGAAGGATTATTGTTTTTAATTATTTGTTTGTCATGAAAAAAATGTGGAAAGAACAAAAAAAATCAAAATTATTACGACTTGGAGAAAATAATTGTATTTTTCGGTTCATATATTTGAGTTGTGAATATTTTTAAATGATTTTTAGAATTCTTGTAAACATAATGGTTCATATATTGATATTATATATATATATATGTGCGTAAGTTATGTGAATAGTCAATTTTTGTGATATTCATTTTATAAATTTTACTTATTAATAATTGTACATTTTGGTTTAACATATTAGTTTATGTCCAATACTTTATATCATACTCTTATATGATATCGTAAATATGGATGTTTGAAACAAAACCTCTTTTAATTTTGTCAAAAATCTAAGCGAGAACCAATAAAATATCAACCTAGAGTATATATCCGTGACAAAAAAAAGAGAGTATATATCCACATTTTCCAAAATGGGAGTATATAAAACCAATGATTTCACCTAACACATTTTTATAATAATTAAAATGATAATTAAGCTATATGACAAAAGATTTAAAATAAAAGATTAAAAAAAAATAGAAAAGAAAAATGAGAAGGGGCATGTGCATGGAGACCCTACGGTCCGACTCTTTTTGCTCAAAGTGCGTCGCATGTGAGAGACCTCTTTATCTCATTATTACTTTCATTCTTTTTTGTAATTGAATTTTATTATAACAAAAAATGATAATAAGTTAAAAAAGAGAGTCTCATGTGTCCTTTTACCCAACTTTGTGAAACAAAATCACTCTTTTCTTACCTTTTTCCTTACATTTTTTTATTGAAACCGATTTCTTTTAACTCTTATAATCTTATTCCCGATTCAATTTTGTTTTTGTTTTTTTTTACTTTTACTTTAATTTATTAAAATTCCAATTAATATATATATATATATATATATACAATTGTTAACATTTTTGAAGTGGATTGGTTTAGTCATACCAAATCCAAATTTGATTAGAATACTAATTAATAATTATGAAGTTATAAAATAAAAAAAGAAAAAAAGAAAAGTGAAGTTGGCATTAAAGAGGAAGATGTTTGGAAAATGGATAGAGACGTGAGAGAGAAGGTGGCTAAATAATTGGATCTTAACTCTGACTTCTGAGATGTCTTCTTTGATTCCTTCAAGGTCTCATGGACCACTACACACCCACCACTTCCTCACCTCCATCACCCAAAACCTAACCACCAAATCCCAATTCAAATCCACTACTTTCATGTGTTTATTTAATCCTAGCTTGTTCAACATCATGTTTCAGCAATAAATTTTGGTGATCAACGATTTAAAATCCAATCTTTTGTGGCTAAAACCCATCACTGAAATTTTTCATGGAAAAAACGACAAAAAAACAAACATGTTCAAAGTCAAAACTCGACGAAAAACATTGTTGGTTAAGAAATTTTGCTATTTTGGGGAGATGATTTCTAGTCACAAAACATCATAGACTAGTACCAAAAATGGTTCTTTAGTTATGGAGGGAAAAAGGTCATTTTTTAAAAAGGAATAGCTAGTTGAGTGTCGTTCTCAATACACTGCTGGTTTTAATACACGTTGACATGTAGGAAACTGACCAAACAGAAGTTGAGGACATATCTGATATTTGTCTCTTTGTTTATATAATTGGACCCCAGAACGCAGCCGACCAAAACCGGTGAAGCCTTTTGGGTTTTAAGAGTCAACGTTTTCAAAACAAGACAAAGATACCAGCAACTTTACAGCCCAACATTGTTGACTGAATACCTTCTTCAATCCAATGGTCACATTCACATCTCCTATATTCTATACTGGAGCTAACGAAATCGTGTTCTTGAATAGACTTATGCAGAGGACCAATGGTCATGACTTTGATGTGTCTTGTCTTGCCTACAACAGCCGCAAATCTAGTATTCACCAGTGATTCGCGTTTTCGCCGATTTTAGCATTCAAACTACGGCGAGACCAAGTTAAGGCACGAAAAGAATCAATCACTAGACTACTTATTTAAGATTCTAACATTGATTTGATTCTAGAGTAGCTAAAACAAAAACAGTTTACTTGAATGTAAAATTTTGGTTGCGTTTTCAAGAAACTGTTATAAGGAAATCAAAACCGATTTAACCAGCTAAAGTGGTTTTAGGATTTTCATTTGAGTACAACTCATTCGCAGAAGTAAAATCTGGTAGACTCACAGTTCAGTCATATGATTCCATCAGGCCTTGATAGAGTCAGCTCTAGGTTTCCATAGTCCTAGCCTGTATTTGTGGCCATACTTCAGTATGAGCTTCCTCTGCAAACCCAAAATTTAGAATTGTGAAACTGATTTAGGCAATAATATCGAATAACCGAAGAATTGAGTGAACAATAACATATAATGAGTGCACAATAACATATATTGATATGATAAGATGGTTCTCAAGTACATAAACCCATTCACAGTATCAGATAAAGACAATATAAGCATATATTAATCAGATGCTTTCTTCAATCCCTTCAAAGTTGAAAGATAAAGATCTAAACTATTTTTTTCACCCTTGAGTTGTACACTTATCTAATTAAACTAGCTAATGGAACAAATCTGGTTTAATATACTGTCAATCTTTTTAGAACAGTGAGATTCTAGTGTTTTTTGCAATGCTAGCTTGATCAATATGGGGGACAAATACACGGAAGAACTAAGAGTTGATACTTACATGTTTGCAAGGGATACCGAGCTTCTTGAGTCTGAGGGTACGGGTCACAAGCAGCTTACTAAGATCACCGATCTCAGCTTCAAGTTTGGCAACGTGAGTCTCAGCTCCTCCACCAATCCCACCTAGGAATTCTGGAATCCCAACCTTCACTGCAACATTCACATACAAAAATTAAAACCAATAACCAAATTTTGCTCAAACCAAATCCCTCTCACACTCTTTGTTTTCAAAGAACAGCATCTGACTCCAATTGGAGTCCAAAAACACTTGCAAACCAGAGTACGATATGGATACTAAACAATAAACCACAAATCCCCAAACTAAGTGGCTAATTGGGAGGATGAATGATGAATCTAGTCATTTAAACCTAAAACCCCCCAAAAAAAACCTAACGTTCTAGAAATTCACACCAATCAAAACCAACAATTCTTATAAATTCCCTAAAACCTCAAGCTAAATCAGAAATTTCCAAATGACAGAAACTTCTCGGAGAATGCCAATAAGATATACATAAGCTCCAATCAGCATTTCTCGTAAGCAAATCCAAATCGACCAAAACAATCCACATACCGACATAAGCAGGCTTGGAGTAGAATCTAGGAAGGGCCAAATCCGAACCCCATTGCGTTTTCACTAAAACTGCTCTCGTACTCTGAATCAATCGCGTCCACGCCATTATCGGTTTGCAGGAAGCCTTGAGTTTGGGGGTTTTGGATTTGGGTTTCTCTCAAAGAGAAAGCATATTCAGTACGACGTCGTTTTCTAATTACACTCACACACGATCAATAATCATCTTAGTTATTGTTAGTTTAAATATAGGCCCATATATTAACCCATTTTGTATTTTGGTCTGAATCTCATTTTAATCTCGTTCGTCACCATCTCCCAAAATAATGCATTTTAACTTGTTTATATAACGTTTTAAATTTTATTCTTAATTAAAATTTTCCAAGATCACTTCAGAAAAATAAAAATTTCATGAACATATGTTTTCTTCATTAATTTTTTTTTTTTTTTGTCAACTTCTTCATTAATTTAAATAGAGTTTACATCATCAACATGGCTTTTAAATACTAAATCACTTACAACTAAAATTAATTAATATTCTACATAAATCCCAAACTAATTAAATATAAGGTTTCACTATTCAAAACCTTAAAAGTTTCTCTTATTGTTTTTTTAGACCTTATATTTATGTGTTGTTTAAATTAATAGAATGAAGTTTAATATTTTGCAACTTAAACCTATTAAAATAAAATAATAAAAATTGAAATAAAAATAATAGAATTAAAATACAATACAAATGTAAAATTAAAAATAATAAAATAAAATTTTAGAATTAAAAAAAATGAAAGAATAAAATAACTTAAACACATTATATAACAAACTTATTACAAATTAAAACAAATTATTCAAAATATAAATATTAAAACGGTTAAAAAAACACATAAAAAAGACATATAAAAAAACACATAAAAAAAACTTATCACAAATTAAAACAAATTACTAAAAAAACATATATTATGCATATATTATAAAAATATCAAGATACTAGTACTGAGGTAAATCGGATCCTAAACTTCCAATATCACCAAAATATTGTCCATACATAGTCGGAGCAAATCCTCGTTGTTGTTAATTAATTTGCTATTTTATAACTTTGTTATATTTATATTATTTTTAATGTCGTTATATTTATGTTTATGTGTGTTTTATTATTATATATGTTATTTATTTTATAATGTAATTTTTATTATGTAATATTGTATGTTGTTTAATATAATAAAATAATATTATATGTTATATAATAAATTAAAATGTTAGAAAAAAATAAATGTATGTTTTATACATATTTATAAATTTTTAGCATTATTAATATTTTTTTTAAATATTAAGGACTATATTATAAATTAAAAAAATTTTAAAGATTTTTTTAAGGATATACCATTGGAATAAACTCCCCTTAAACCTTTATTTTAAGGTTTTACTCCCTTTATTATAAGAGGAGCCCTTGGAGATGCCCTTAAGTTTTAGGTTGAATTAAACGATCTAACTTGAGCATTATAAATGCTATAATTATGGTAGATAAAATTGACATATAACTCTAAAAAAAGATACTATAAAAAGTATAAACATTGTTCCTAATTATATTTCAGTAAGCATAATATTGCCCAAACAATATTCTCGCACTGGCAAACACTGAAATTGAGGATGACATTCAAAAGATATATATGCACCGTGGAACATGGAATGTTTGGAAATTAGTTAAGAATTAAATTTTAAAAAATAATCTTGATTAGAGTTTTTTTATATAATGTTTTATATGGGTTAATGCGTCCGCTTTTATTACCCAAGTGATTATTATGTCATCTATGAAATAAAAGTCACAATCTATTTCTTCTTTTTTAGAATTTTTACAACTGATGTGATTTTTAACATCTATTTGAACATGTCAAGATTATATAAGAAATTCGGCGATATACTTGATCTAATATTAAATGTCAAAAGAAATATTTGTGGTTTAAATTCTTTTACATATTAAATATATATATATATATAGTTAATACTTTATTANCAACAAGTGATTCTTCAAATAAGCAGTTTATAGAAGTTAGAACTTGTAACTTTGAATTATCTCAACTTATTATATTTAGGATTTGAATTTGATGATTAAATTTTAGAGTTTAATGCTTAAATCTAAGGGTGTAATCATTAAATTTAATATTTAAAAATTAAATGTAAAAATTTTGAGATTTTTTCTAGAAACATTAATATATGACATGTACTTACTTGCCATACAATAAATAAATAAAATTTAATAATCTTAAGTAACATACAAAAATTTCTACCTTTTGGTTAAAACTATTTATACAATTAATTGACCAATTTTTCTATCAACATTCTAATTGTTCTAAAACATTTCAAACATTTTTCGACTAGATGGTTTTTTTTTGTTGGTGGGAAAATGGTTTAAAAAATTTTGACTTATTTTTTTGCTAAACTGAATTTTCAGATTTTTTTAGTTTGGTTAAAAAAATTACAATTTTTTTGATACATCTGAAATTTTTTCAAATTTGTCAAGATACAAAAAAATATGCCTATATATTAAGGTATATTAATCTATAAACATTTATTACTACTACAATAAATTATGAACTTCAAATATTTAGTATTACTAGATAATAATATATATCTTAATTATTACTTATAAAATAATAAATATATTTATTAAATAGTAAAATTTATTTATATGCATGTAATATATGATATTCCCTCTGTTTTTCTAAAGTATGTTCTGTTAAAAAAAAAATTACACACATATTAAAATTTTATTATGACCCTGTTAATTTTTTTATTTTTTTTATCCACAGTTAATTTTTTAATTTATATTCTCTTTCCTACAACTCTCTACTTAATTATATAAGAACTTTTTAAAAAATAATATAAATTTCTAGTTATTATGACGTCGTTTACCGAATACTCTCACACACCATCAATAATCATCTCAATTATTGTTAGTTTATTATAGGGATATGGGTCCATATATGCCATTTTGTCTTTTGGTTTGACACCATATCAAAATAGTGCATTTTTACTTCCTTTTATAACGTTTTAAAATTTATCCCTGGATTTTTTCAAAGATCACTCCAGACAAATAAAAGTCACATGAATATACGGTTTTTTTCATTAATTTATATACACTTAATTATATCATCAACATGGCTTTTAAATAATAAATTACTTACAACTAAAATTAATTAATATTCAACATAAATCCCAACCTAAAAATAGTCCAAACAAATATAATCTTAGATCATTTTATAGATGTTTTGGCAAAAAAAAAACGATCGTTTTATAGATGTCTTGATTATGAAATGCATCAAAATTAATTCAAATTTAATATGTTTAAAATTGTAGGTTTTATTTTCTCATGTAGTACAAAGAAAAAATCATGCGGTTATAGATTATAAGTAAATCTATTTTGACAAATAATTAATTAGTGCTATGTTTAATGGCAAAAAAAATGTAAAAACTAAGACAGTGAGATTAATTACTACGATTTGTTATCAAAAGTGTGTGTTTTTATTTTCCACCACAATAACTATTTTTCAAAATACGACCAACTGAATCTCTTTGGTCAACAATGTCTACAAATATTTAACAAAATCGCTTATGATTGGGTAAGACAAAATCGCCTACCTAATTATTTAAAAACTATTTTATTTTATTTTTCTATAATATAAAAAATAAATAACAGAAAAAAATGCCGGTACGAAACATGAGCATTCAGCTAGTAATAATCTTATAATCATCTCAATTATTGGCCCATATTTTGACCCATTTTGTCTTTTTGGTTCGAAACTCATTTTCATCACATATGAGTTATGACATCATCTCAAAATAATGCATTTTTAATCTGTTTTTATAAAAGTTTAAAAATTTATTCCTAACTAAAATTTTCCAACATCACTTCAGAAAATAAAAGTTTCATGAAATATTTATTTTTTCACTAATGAATTATACGATCAAGATGCCTTTTAAATAATAACTCATTTAAAATTAAAATTAATTAATATTCTCTGTAAATCCCCAAACTTTAAAATAGTCTAAACGAATAAAATCAACATCAAGAACTGTATTCATTCCCCCTAACAACACCAAACCGAACCTCAAACCTTAACAAACTAAAATTAAAACTAAACCGGGTAAACCGGATAATCTAAACCAACTCACCGTATTTCCCGCCCCTTGAAGACTCCGGTTACCGCTTGAAGTAATGTTCCTACCTGAGCTTCTACTAAGACCGCCGCTGCCACAAAATGACTCATTAAAATAAATGATTAAACGGTTTGAAGTCATTTTCAAATGCCCGTAAAAAAACTCAGGAATATTTTTAAATTGGAAAAGAAATAAAGTAAGTCAGAATTTCAATAATGACTATATAGTATGTCAGAAAAAATTAATTAATAGGAAGACTTTAAAAGATCATTGGTTATTAATTTGAAATTGAAATTTTCTTTGTATAAATTCAACAAGTGATTCTTCAAATAAGCAGTTTATAGAAGTTGGAACTTGTAACTTTGAATTATCTCAACTTATTATATTTAGGATTTGAATTTGATGATTAAATTTTAGAGTTTAATGCTTAAATCTAATGGTGCAATCATTAAATTTAATATTTAAAAATTAAATGTAAAAATTTTGAGATTTTTTTTAGAATACACTAATATATGACTTATATATATATATATAACTAACATAAATTATATATATATAACTAATATAAATTATATGTTTGATAATTAAGACATGTATTTACTTGCCATACAATAAATAAATAAAATTTTACAATCTTAAGTAACATACCAAAATTTCTACCTAAATTTTGGTTAAAACTATTTATACAATTAATTGACCATTTTTTCTACCAACATTCTAATTGTTCTACAAAATTTCAACCATTTTTCGACTATATGTTATTTTTGTTTGGTGGGAAAATGGAAATTTTGACTTATTTTTTTGCTAAACTGAATTTTCAGATTTTTTAGATTGGTTAAAAAAGTTTTACAATTTCTTGATACATCTGAAAATTTTCAATTCTGTCAAAATACAAAAATATGTCTATATATTAATTTATAAACATTTATTATTACTACAAAAAAATTATGAACTTCAAATATTTATTATTACTACGATAATAATATATATCCTAATTATTATTTATAAAATAATAAATATATTAAATATTTAATGTACTTATTAAATAGTAAAATTTATATTGTAAAAAAAAGTAAAATTTATATATAAGTATGTAATACTCCCCCTGTTTTTTAAAGTATGTTTTGTTAAAAAAAAATTACATACATTTAAAAACTTTTAAAATTTATTTTATACACTTTTAGGTTGTTTATTAAAAATGCACTAAAAATGGCTTCGGTGACAAATACACTATTAATTGATTGTAAAGTTTTACCCATAATAACCTTTAACCTATCTGTTACTTCAATTAGAAAAGTTACCGCAGGTTAATCTTTATATAATGCAAGTTATTAGATATTACAATACAAACTATAAAAGATTATTTTTATAATGCAGGTTATTATAATACAGATGATAAAATATTGTTTTTAAGATTAGTGTATTTTTGTAAAACACTCCTCCTAAAAGTGTATTCTGAACATTTTCTCAAACTTTTATTATGATGTTAATTTTTTTTAAAAATTCATATTCTCTCCAACAACTTTCTGATTATATAAGATTCTAGTTATGGTGTCGTTTACCGAATACACACACACAAATCAATAATCATCTCAATTATTTTTAGTTTATGTTGTTTTTTTTTCCGAAATATGGGCCCATATATGACACCATATCCAAAATAGTGCATTTTTACTTGTTTTTATAACGTTTTAAAATTTATCCCAAATTAAAAAATTCAAAGATAATTTAAGACATAAAAATTAGATGAATCTACGTTTTTTTCATTAATGTATATACACACTTAATTATTATCATCAACATGGATTTTAAATAAATTACTTACAATTAAAATTAATTAATACTCTACATAAATCCCAAACTAAAAAATAAAAATAGCGTAAACAAATATGTCCCAAACAAATATAGTCAACATCAAGAACCGTAATTCATTCCCCTAACCACAGCAAACCGGACTTCAAACCTTACCAAACTAAAATTAAAACTAAACCGGCTAAAACCGATAATTTAAACCAACCCATCGCAAATCCCGTCCCTGGAAGATTCCGGTTACTGCTTGAACGATGGGACCCACCTGTACCGCCTCCAACAAGTGGAATCACACCTACCCCACCACGTGACCGGCCATATCCTCTCCCCCCACCGCCTCCACCGCCGCGTCCACCAC
>KE151142.1:782324-799585 GCA_000411095.1 Aethionema arabicum
CGTCTGATTTGGCGAAATTCATCGGTGTTATCTCATTTTCAGCTGAGGAGACTTTCGAGGATACCACAAGAAAATAAAGAACGAAGAGAAAATATAAAACCAACGATATTTTTTTCAAACTCATTTTTATTTTATTTGTGTCTAAATGTTAACTATATGGTTCGTATTTATATACACAATTTAAATTACAGTTATGTAAGTAAAGGAAATATAAAACACGGCAGATGTAATTGCCACTTGCTTTCATAGAAGCTTTTACGAAATATCCTTTTTATTTAAAATAAATATTTTATAGTATTTAATTTTTTTTTTTGGTTAAATTTACTTTAAATGTTTTTTATGTTTCATGTTAATAAAAAGAAAAAAGAGGCAACTCAGCAATTAAGTTAATTCAATCTTTCTATACTTAATGGTTACGATATTTTTACTATAGATAACAAAAAATAAATAAAAATGAAAAAAAAAAATTTGTCCGTGTTGAGAAAAAAAAAATATAAAGTTTGGCCGCGTGGAAAGCGATATGAGTGGTTCTTGATGAGTTGGAAAAAAAAAAGTGACTCTTGATGGAAATTATATTTAAGACTATATTTAATGTGTCTAGCGAACTTTAGATTTAATGTACTTTCAGTTTTCAAAGTTTTAAATTCCATTAAGAATAAAACTTTAGGATTTATAAATTATATTTTCTTCAAATATAACTTTAGATCGTTTTATAGATGTCTTGATTATGAAATGCATCAAAATTAATTCTAATTCAATATGTACAATTGTAGGTTTTATTTTTCTCATGTAGTACAAAGAAAAAGTAAGAATTAAGACAGTGATTTGTTATCAAAAGTGGGGTTTTTTTTTTTATTTTCCACAACAGATATTTTTCAAAATACAACCAACTGAATCTCTTTGGTCGACGTTAAAAAAAAAAAAAAATCTATTTGGTCAACAATGTCTACAAATATTCAACAAATCTCTTTTGGTCAACAATGTCTACAAATATTGAACAAAACATCGAAGTCTTTACCTACTTAGTTGTAAGTGTTCAACTTATTAAACTATTGTTAAAGAGAAAATTTACTAAGTTGTAACTCTTAAACTTATTATATACAATTTAGACAAGAATCTGAGATTTTGCTGCAACTCGAGCACATTTTTTACGTCCTGATTTGGTGAGAAGACAAACACAACTCTCTAATAGCTCAAGATCTTCTTCCCAAAACAAAGATGATGCTATTTGAGGATTTTCTAAAAGCTGTTTTGATGCTAAGAAACCAGCAATCGTCCATGTCTGATAAAGTCTAGATTGTTTTCCGATGAATTTTCCTGTTCTTGTATCATAGTACTCAGGCCATCGGTCAGCTCGAAGTCTTTTCTCAGCCAAAGTAATTGCTTTCTCTGCTAGCTTTGGTCGGTCCATTTTTATGCACGCTAGTGTAAACTGACAAAACGTAAATAAATATATGAGTTGTACATATAACACAAATATGAATTATATGTTTGGTAATTAACACTTACTTGCCATAGAAGAGTTGGCCATGATCCACCATTGTGGTATGACCAAGGCCTACAATAAATAAAATTAAATTTAACAATTGGAAGTAACATACTAATTTTTGTACCAAAATTTCTACCTAAAATTTGGTTAAATTTTTTTTTTTTACAATGAATTGATCAGAAAAAAATTCAACATTTATTTGACCAAATGAAAAATATTTTGCGTTGGTCGGAGAATGATTTAAAAAAATTTGACTAATTGTTAGCTAAGATGAAAAAGTTTCAGATAGTTAGATTGACAAAAAAAAAATCTACAAAATTTGTGACCTATCCAAATTTTCAATTTTGTCAAAATACAAAATATATGTGTCTATATATTAATTTTTAAATATTTATTATTACTTCAATAAATTATGAAATTCAAAATTTTCTTATTCATACAATAATAATATTCTAATTATTACTTATAAAATAAAAAATATATATAATATATTTAATTACTTATCAAATAGTAAAATTTATATGTAAGTCTTATACTATATACTACTCTCTCTGTTTTGGTCCCTCTGTTTTTTTTAAGATGTTTTTTTGTAAAAAAAATTGTACACATATTAAGTAACTTTAATTACCACCTTTAATTACCGATCATGCTAATCTTTTATTTTATTCATATTCTCTCTCCTATTTTTTTTTTAAAATGTAAGAAATTTCTAGTTAATTTTGTAGAAATTTACTTACTTAAAGAATACTTAAATTAAAAAATTATTTTTAAAACAAAAAAACAAATTAAAACAAAAAGAAATTGATAAAACAGAGGAGTATAGTCCCTATAATAAACTGTGTTTGGCCCCTCTGTTTTTTTAAGTTATTTTTTTGAAAATTTTACACACATATTAAAAACTTTAACTATGATCATGTTAATTTTTTATTTTAATAATTTTCCCTCTCCTACAAAAATTTCTAATTATATAAAAAAATTTAAAAATAAAAATAAATTCCTAATTAATTAGATTCAAAAATTCTTTTAAAAAAAAATCGATAAAACAGAGGAGTATAGTTTATTAAACTCACGTATTTTTTGGATCACTTCCTGTGATAACTTGCCATTCAGCAGATTCCAAAGATGGATAACAAATCTTTAATGGCATATGCCCAACTAAATCCTCCCATTTCTCTTCTATCAAATTCAATATAGCTTGATTTTGCTTCTCTGTTCCTAACGAACACACAATCGACCAAAGATTCCCAAGTGCAAAAAACCTAAAATCCATGTGAGCAGGCTGCAGATTCCCAATAAAGAATCCAGCCGTTGAATTCTCAGGAATCCAATCCATTAACCATGTAGAAACTTGCTCTGGATAAATATTAAACTTATTAGTTGCATCCATGGAGTATTCCTCTGTTTTGTAACGATAAATCTCATTGATTTTGCATTTGTCCACCCAATAATTCTCTCTTATGTGAAACGACAGTGCATTGAGTCTGTTTTTGATGTTTGTTATCAAGTTTTTAGAGCTTTCGTTTTGTGTTAACATCTCACGAGATGAACGTAGAGCTGAATAGAACAAAGCCTATATGTATATATCAAGAAAACATGTTATTTATATGTTTTAATTTAATTTTATTAGAGAATTTTTAAAAATTGAATTGTTTATTACTTGGATTTCGAGAGGGTGACCATGGATACCCATGCGTCGGTCTATCATACAAGAACCATCGGTTACTAATAATGTTGGAAACATATCAAAACCATCGGTTAAACAAAGATTTGTAATCATTTTGATTCCGGTTTGCACATCTACTCTTTCTTGTAGGGAATAATCTCCTGTGAGTTTTCCATATGCTCTTAATAATATTATCCACCATAAACCTGTAACACAAAATTTCAAAAAATTGTTTTTTTTATGTAGTTGTGATTAAGATTTGAAAAATGCTCTAAAAGATCCTTTATTTCCCATTTTTTTCAATTTAATCAGTATTTAATTAATTCATGATAATAAAAAAATGTTGTAAAATAAAACAAAGTTATAACAAATGTAAAAAAATATTATAAGACTTTTGATATTCTTTTAGATGTGCAAATTAGATCAGAAGATTTACGTCGATTTATTGTCTATATAATTTATTTTTACCACAAATAATTTATCTTATAAATTGTGATTAACAAATACTCTTTTGGAAAAATATTAAAAAAATACACTAATTCAAAAGTTTTTTTTTTGAAAATTACAACTAATACACATGTGTTTTCCAAAAATATATTTTTATTGATTATAAACGAACAACTGAGAAAATTTGTTTTTGTTTGAAAAAACTTGATTAATTTAATCTGTATTTTTATGATTTTACCCTTATCTTGATGTTTTTTTTTAATTGAAAGTAAGTTCATTAATATAAAAAAAATGTATTTTTAAATTGCACCCATATATAGTATAGTCTTGAAAAATGCAATTAATTATAGTATAGTCTTGAAAAAAATCTATTTTTTTAAAATTGCACCCAAATATAAATCAAAGAATAGATGAAGAAAGTAAATTACCAGAATCTACGGGAGCAACACGACCAATAGCAGATTCACCAAAATCAGGATCCAAAACCTCTTCAAACTTATCATCTTCAAGTGGTAAAATCCTAACTTTAAAGCTCG
Source organism: Aethionema arabicum (assembly GCA_000411095.1). Lineage (NCBI taxonomy): Eukaryota > Viridiplantae > Streptophyta > Magnoliopsida > Brassicales > Brassicaceae > Aethionema > Aethionema arabicum. The sequence continues at coordinate 786,460 of KE151142.1, forward strand.
CTGGCATTAACCCTTGTCCTGGACTATAACAATCCACTGTTTTTTCCCAACTCTGAACACACACACACCAAAACACACATCAAAATCATTAATTTCCCCTTTTTTTTTATCCGATGACGGCGAAAAAACTTCTAAACTATTTGTTTTTGGCGAAATAGACCATAAGTTATCAAGTCGGTGAAAAAATCTCTAGACTTTCTTTATTTGGCAAAACAATTCTCTGTTAATTAACTGTTAAATCATTGTTAATCTTTAATTAAATATAAGGATGTGTTTAAACTGTAAAATTAAAAGTTATTAATTGCGGTTAATTAAAATGAAAATTTTATAGTTTAAACGCATCGCTTTATTAATTTAGATACTTACGGTAATTTAACGGTCAATTTAATTAAAAGGTTTTTTCGCCGAAAAAACAAATTTCAGAGGTTTTTTGCCGTTTGATAGTTTAGGGTTTTTTTTTGCTCAAAAACAAAAATTAGGGGTTTCTTAGTTGACTTGATAATATATGAATTGTTTCGTCAAAAACATATAGTTTAGGAGTTTTTTCTCGGCAATCCCTTTTTTTTATCAACAACAAGATTCATACCTGCAACGCCAATGTATGAAGAAGAAAATTCCTAACAATATCTCCTTCTCCTTTCAACAAAAACGCAAGAGCTGAAGGTACAAAATCTCTAATAAAAACTTGATCATAATTCAACGGCGTCGTATCTGTTGGATCATTTGCAGCCATTGTTCCTACAGGTGAATCACAATATGTAACAATAGATTCCCTCAACAATCTCCAAGCTTCTTCTTTTGTTTCATCTCCATTTACTTTTGCAGCTTTTTCATCTTCTTTTAGCCTCTCACAAGCTAAAAGACTCGGTTTTGAATCGTTCTTGTTGTATATTTGATCTAAAGTTAAGTCATTTGTGGAAGCTGAAAGACTTCTTGGATCTGAAACAACTTGAGATTTAGTAGAAGTTTGTTGGTCGGTGAAAGATGATACAATATTGTTGTTTTGGTTTCTACAGGTTAAGAATCGATAAGGAGAGGGTTGAAATGAAATGTTTTTGGTATGTTTTGATGAAGATATTCTTGTGAATGCACGAAGTATGGATTTTGATGGCCACATTGTTGAGTTTCCGAGAAAAGTTATGACTTTCATAATCAAAAGTTTAATATTGAAATTGTGGGAAAAAAATAAATGTGAAAATTAAGTAAAAAAGATGAGAGAAAGTTTTTGTGTTGTTTGTTTATTTGCTATTTTTGTAGTTTTTGAAATGGAAGGTTTGTATTATTGAAAAAAAAGTTAAAATGTTTGTGGAGTTTTGAAATAAGTTTACGGCTAATTTGGTTGTTTTATTAGCATCGATGCTTGTTTATCTCAATTTATTTGGATTTGTTTTTTAAAATTAAATAATAGTATAAAAAAGGATTTCTATATAGTTTGTCACCTTAGTGGAAAAAAAAAATTTAGTTTGTCACCTCCTATTTTATTAAAATATATTTTTTTTTTTTGCAACGCATATAATATGAAAAAAAAAATGTGGAGGAGGGTATTATTTATTTATAAGTTAATTGTGTTTATGTATAAGTTATACCAATTAGCTTACACGCAGTGTAATATAATACCATACACGTGGCAGATCTTTAATGGTTAAGAGAGTGATCACGGTCATATCAGCTTCGGTTTCTGTCTTTTCTATGTAGGCAAAGAGGCTAGGAATCCGAACCGAAAACCGAACCTAATAGACCAGTTGGAAAATCACAGAAGAGTCCCGAACCTAAATAATAATTTTCCATTTCCACTTGTCCCAAACACAGATCTTTTACATTTATTTTTATTTTACAAAAAACTAATTTTATATCATTTTTATTATAAAGTTCCTTTAAAACTGGAATAAAGGTTTAGTATAGATACGGAATTTATAAATAAACGAAATTATTTTTTACAATTTTTTATATAATTTTGGAAAAAACAATTTATTACGTTGATGCTACAGAAACTATTCCATGTGGTTAAAAAAATTCTATGTAGAAATTATATAACGAAGTCTTTAATTAAATTATAAGTATCTCTAAACAACTAACTTTTTCATATATACTTCAAAACATCTTTAAGTGGAATGCAATTAATATTTATAACGACTCAGATATTTATTAATCAAGGATTAACATATGGTAATTTAATAATCATTATCTTAAGACCTAAAATCAACCTAATTGCATTAGTCAAACAAAAAATTAGTAATTTTTCTTGTCCATCTTATATTAATCTTATGATGAAATCCTAAATTATCAACAAATTACAAAAAGTCTATGTGGTGACACATCGTTTACATCTTATGATGAATCCTAAATTATGGGTTTACATTTCTCGATGATTTTGGAGGGAAAGGTTTGATTTTTGAAGTTTAAATTCACTTTTGGGGTGATTCTTCGTCTTCTCTCTCTAGAACCATCTCATTATTCCCACACCAAATAAGCCAATTAATTTCATTTACTGTTTTTTGTCTCTTTCTCTCTCTATTCTCTCTGTTCTGTGAACTCAAAAATTTTTGAATTCAAGTAAAACAAAAGGATCTGATTTTCTCTGTAGATTTTGAAAACCCACAAGGCTCAGCGATTTTTCAACTTACGGGTATTGTAAAGTCACGATCTTTGTAAGCATATTTTATTTCAAAGTTGTTAAAGATTGTTTCTTTAATTTATATGTATGAATAGTCAACTCCACCATGTTCACATGTTCTGGAAAATTAATTGATGAGATTTGTGTGGTTTAGTGCTCTTGTAAGAGACAAGCAAAGGTGGATGAGAGATTAATCAAACCCTCACGATGTCTGTTTCTGAGAAAACTCCGGTGGATCCACTTTTGAAAGATTTAGATGAGAAGAAAGAGAGTTTCCGGCGTAACGTAGTCTCTCTTGCGGCGGAGTTAAAGCAAGTGAGAGGTCGTTTAGTTAGTCAAGAACAATCTTTTCTTAAAGAAACCCTAACTAGAAAAGTAAAGTCCTTTCTTTAATCATTATTTACTCATTGATTCCTCCTAGTGGTGGGGTCAAATTCCTATTTGGTTTCTGGATTTTCTAGGGTTTAAAGAGATAATTTGGGTACTTTTTTATGTTGTTCTTCAGGAAGCAGAGAGAAGAGGGAAGAATTTGGAAACTGAGATCTGTAAATTGCAGAAGAGATTAGAAGATAGGAATAGTCAGCTTCAAGCTTCAGCTTCTGCTGCTGAAAAGGTTTAATTTGTTACTTTGATTCATGAATCTCTCTACTTTGCTCTTTTTCTGATGATATTTAATCTTGATTTTGAGAAAACAGTTCATTAAAGAGTTGGAAGAATTGAGATTGAATCTTGACACAACCAAGCAAACTGCTGAAGAAAGTGTTGTTTCTTCTCAATCTACAGAGCTTCAATGCTCAAATCTAAAGAAGCAGCTTGAAGACAAAACAGTTTCTCTTAGAGAACATGAGAATCGTGTGACTCAGCTAGGGCATCAGCTTGATGATCTACGGAGAGATTTAAGCTTAAGAGAGGGGTCTGAAAGGCAGCTAAGAGAGGAAGTTATGAGAATTGAGCGTGAGATAACAGAAGCTATAACAAAGGCTAAAATAGGGAGAGATTCTGAGCTTCAGAAGCTTCTAGAAGAGGTTTCTCCAATGAGTTTTGATAAAATGAATAAGCTAATTGAGGTAAAAGACGAAGAAGTTACGAAATTGAAAGATGAAGTTAGGTTAATGTCAGCTCATTGGAGACATAAGACTAAGGAACTCGAAGCTCAGGTGTGTGTGTATATTACTTTGTGTTTGTATCATTACTGTTTGGAGTTTTGAATGAAAAGTTTGAATCTTTCGAAAATGTAGTTGGAGAAACAGAGAAGAACAGATCAAGATTTGAAGAAGAAGGTATTGAAACTTGAGTTTTGTCTTCAAGAAGCTAGAAGTCAGACAAGAAAGCTACATAGGGTAACTTTCTCTTTCTCTAATTTGAGATTGTTAAAAGGGTTTTGGTGTGTAATTTGCTGTGTTGTGTGATGAATTGAACAGAAAGGAGAGAAGAGAGACAAAGAGATTAAAGAGTTAAGAGATTTGATGATGGAGAAACAACGTGAGGTTTCTTGGGAGAAGAAGCAAAATTTCTGGGATAATTCTGGGTTCAAGATCGTTGTATCAATGTCGATGTTGATGTTAGTTTTAGTCTCTAAGAGATGAAAGTTTTGCTGTATAAAATCGTAGTAGAAGATTGTAAACGAGAAAAATTCTAAGTTATATGTATATATACTTTTGTCGTATTAGTGTAAGGGATGAGAAGTAGATCGCAATTCGGTCCCGTAGCTCAGTTGGTTAGAGCGTTGGTCTTATGAGCCGAAGGTCGCGGGTTCGAGCCCCGCCGGGACCAGAATTTGAGCCTCGTTTTAATCCGGCCTATTTACGAAAGCACATCATAATTATTTTTTTTCTTTTTTTTTTATTATAAGCTAAAAATAAAAGGTAGAGAAATAAGATATAGAAGTTTAATGAAAAAGAAACCGAAAAAAAAGTAATGAAAATGTCAAATTTGTGAGGAAAATAGTTTAAAATGTCAAATTTGTTTGAATTGAACATGTTTTGTTTTTCTGGTCTAACTTGAGAACATAGAGAAATCAGAGTGTAAGTCAAATTTGTATTCGCGTAGTTTAATTTTGTGATAGAATTTTCTTATTTTCAAACATAGATTTTTTGCTAATACTAATATAAATTTATGATTTTTAAATTAGTTGGTCTAAAATAAAAACGATGACGAATTTTAAACTACGAGAGCTTATAAAAATAATTTTTCCTAATGGTTAATTGTACTCATGTTCTATATTTTTCGTTTATATACACAGATACAGAAAGAGTATTTTGATATAGTTTTCATTTTAAATATATATACATTATCCAACCAAGTTTAATCATACATTCTAAGAGGGAGGGTTTTATTTAATTTTTTTTTTGCTTTCTTCGGTTTTATTTTGTTTTGGTAAGGAATACTTAATCAGCATAATATAATTCATAAAATCTTTTACTAAAAATATATAAAATAAACGAAAAAAGTACAAGAATATCAAATAGAAAATTTATCAAAGATTTCATTATTTTTATTACTTTTAAATTGATACATAGTTAAGCTTATAAACCATTAAAATTCAATCTTATTATATAAGGCTCGAACCACACATATATTTATTAATATAAATTCACGATATTTAACCTAGTAAGTTAGTAGTACCAAAAGCACAATTTAAACCATACAACTGTTGACAAAAAAAAAAAAAAACCATACAACTAATTATTAGTCCCGTAATTAAACAAGTTAAATATAATAAAATGTACTAACAATAATCACTAATTAGTAATTAAATCACACATTTTAAAAGGTATGATTATGGGTATACTAGGATAGGTCTCACAGTCTATAAAGGTGGTCGTTGATTATTTTCTTACCTTTTATTTTTGTTAATACTATTTTTTCTTCCCTCTCTGACACGTTTGACACGTGGCATATTGTCTATTTGGAATATTCCGATATCCATATATGTGTATACATATATATCTATCTACACCTCGAATTACATAATTGCCCTTATTTCGTCGTAATCTCACCGTCCCTCCACCTCACAATTTTGTTTAAATTTTTAAAATAACCCATTTGTGTTTTTTTATTATTATTGATATTTGATCGTTTTTTTATTATTATCAAGGTCTTCGATTAATTTAAAAACTGGTTATGTGTAGACATTATTTTTTTGCTGGATTTATAATTATAATTATATTTGTTGCTGTTGGTTGTTGAACTAGATACACTTAATTTTAAAGCAGACAATTGTATGACATCTAGGAACTAAATGATTGGACTTCTATTTGAAATAATATTTTATAAATTAATAAAAAAAAGTATAGATTAAGAGAATCATGATATCATAAATTATAAATAATGATATTATAATTATTTTTTTCGAATTTAAAAAGTATTTCCCTATTCAACTCCGCAAATTCATTTTAAAGTTAAACCTAAAATTATTATAATCATTCTAAATTTATTACTAATAATTCAGTTAACCTAAATTTAACTGAAAAACTTTTGAAATTAAATACAAAGTTATTAAAGCGGCAAAAAGGTTTGAATGGTCAAAACTAAAAAAGAGGAAAAACCAAAACCAATGTACTTTCAAACTCGATTTACTAACTCCAAAGACTATTGATTTTTCATTTTTTTAATTTTATAAAATAATTTTGGATTTCATTTTACGATATGACTGTCACCAGCGCATTTTAGCAAACACCTCATCAAAAAAGGCCAACCACAGAGCACAAAAAATTATTATTAATATTATTATTCATCAGACCAAAAAAAAAAAATCAATAAAGGTGGAGAGATAAAGAGAAAGAAAGAGAGAGAGAGATTCATCATCAAACCCACCCTTCTTTTCTTCCTTTGGATCTCCTAATTTCTTCATTCTTCCTCCAATTTCAATCTTTAATTTCTGGGTTTCATCGGTAAGTTCTAAAAATCTTCTCTTTTTTTTTTCCTTTCTTATTTCAATTTCTGGGTGTTTCAAAGTTTTCAATTTTCTGTTTATTTTCCCTCAATTTTTTTATTAGGTATTTAGCTCCAGATCAATCTTGTGTATTCAGATCGGTGGATATTTGGTTAAGACTTTAAATGAGTTGGATTTTGAATGGGTCTGTGTTTACATCTCCTGGGTTTTGTTGTTTGAGTTGAAATTTTCAATTTTTTTTGGTTTATTTATGGATTTTCCCCTTTACCATTAATAAACTCTAATTCTAGGGTTTCTTTGTGTAATAATTGCTTCTAATGTTTAAAACTTTGCATGTTTCAAGTTTCCATAGCTTCCACATAGGTCTTGGATTAAGCTTTATTAGTCTAAAAAATCGTTGATTTAACTCTTTTCTTTATGTTTTATGAAATTCCTCAATTAACTGATAAATCTAATTGCAGGTTGAGTTTTGATCTGATTTCAAAGGAGGAATCTTTTTAGGATCTTTTAAATATTCGTGTACCGGAATGTCCAACGTGGAGATAGCTCCTAGTACAGGAGCTACTAGAGATTCTACTGTAAACGCTTCTGGTGTTGATAGATTACCTGAGGAAATGAAAGACATGAAAATTCAAGATGATAAAGTAACGATTTTGCTGTACTTTCATATAAATCAGATGCAGTTTTCATTGCTTTATACTGATTTGATTTGTATGATAACCAGGAAATGGAAGCTACCATTGTAGATGGTAACGTTACAGAAACTGGTCATATAATAGTGACTACAATAGGTGGAAGAAATGGCCAACCGAAACAGGTGGCGAAAACCGTTCTTTCTTCATCCTTTGAATTGAATTGAATTGAATTTTTCAATAGCTAAAATTGATTGATTTCATGTGAATGCAGACAATTAGTTACATGGCTGAAAGAGTTGTTGGTCATGGATCTTTTGGTGTTGTATTCCAAGTGAGTTTTTAGTGTTCTTCTTTCGAAAATCGTTGATTTTGTTAAAGGAATTGCTTCCTCTAATCAGATATGTTGATGTTTCAGGCAAAATGTTTAGAATCAGGAGAAACTGTAGCTATAAAGAAAGTTCTACAAGATAGAAGATACAAGAACAGGGAGTTACAAACAATGCGGTTACTTGAACATCCAAATGTTGTGTCTTTAAAGCATTGCTTCTTCTCAACAACTGAAAAAGATGAGCTTTACCTTAACCTTGTCCTTGAATATGTTCCGGAAACTGTACACCGTGTTATCAAACATTACAATAAACTTAACCAACGAATGCCGCTTGTTTATGTCAAACTTTACACCTATCAGGTAACTTATCTACCTATTCTCTGTTCTATAAGTATCTTGAATTCAAGATTTTAAAGAGTCTTTTATCTTTGACAGATCTTTAGGTCTTTATCCTACATTCACCGATGTATCGGTGTGTGTCATCGTGACATAAAACCTCAAAATTTGCTGGTATGTGAACATTAAACTAATTCAAATTTTCACAATACATAGACTTGTATTGTTTGCTTGACGCTTGTGTTGTGGTGACATAGGTGAATCCTCATACTCATCAAGTGAAGCTATGTGACTTTGGAAGTGCTAAAGTATTGGTAAAAGGAGAGCCGAACATTTCATACATTTGCTCGAGATATTACAGAGCACCTGAGCTTATTTTTGGAGCTACTGAGTATACTACAGCTATTGATATCTGGTCTGCAGGATGTGTTCTTGCAGAACTTCTTCTTGGACAGGTAAAAAATCTCAAAATTAAACATCAAATAAGCGAATTTCGTGGTTTAACTGATCTGTTCTTTGTTGATAACAGCCATTGTTTCCTGGTGAGAGCGGTGTTGATCAACTTGTAGAGATTATAAAGGTTTTGGGAACACCTACAAGGGAAGAAATCAAATGTATGAACCCTAATTACACAGAGTTCAAATTTCCTCAGATTAAAGCTCATCCATGGCATAAGGTATTATCATCAATCTTCTATGCTCAATTGCTCAGATTCATATCTTTAGTCTTCTATTTACTGAAAAACATTTTCATCAGATCTTTCACAAGCGTATGCCTCCAGAAGCTGTTGATTTAGTCTCTAGGCTTCTTCAATACTCTCCAAATCTACGTTGCTCTGCTGTAAGTATTTAAAGTTAACACCTTTTGTTATCAATCTGTATAATCTTTGTCTTCTTGTCTGATTTCTGTAATCTGGTCGCAGGTTGATACATTGATCCATCCATTTTTTGACGAGCTACGAGATCCAAATGCACGTTTACCTAACGGACGTTTTCTTCCACCGTTATTCAACTACAAGCCGCATGGTACATGACACATCTTCTTTTTTATCTCCAAATTCACCAAAATGAAAAAAAAAGTTGTTAAAAGTGTTTTTTTTTTTTGGAACAGAGCTTAAAGGTGTTCCTGCAGAGACAGTAGCTAAGTTGATACCTGAGCACGCGAGGAAGCAGTTATCGTGGCTCACGTTGTGAGATCTGGTGACCTGGAAACTAGGAAGAACAGAGCAGTCCAAGAATTCATGTCTTTTTTTATATTATTTATGATGATTTGTAACACATTGTTGTTGTATGATTAGAGCAGAGAAGAAGAGTGTATCATTGTGGGATTATCATAGTATTGTATAAGCCAACAAAGATTTTTCTTAAGATTCTATATATCCTTTCCATAAAATCTTCCTTTCCGCCATTAACAAGACTAAGAAGTCTTCCTTTTCTCCAAGAATGGTTTTTTTTTTATAAATTACGAATTCTTGAGTGTTTAAGGTTAAAAAAAACTCGTCTTTCTTACAAATTGGTAACTTTAAACAGCTGAAAAAGAAAAAAAGAAACAAGAAAGAGGTAGAATCCTAAAAAAAAAACTAACATTCTAGAAGATAATCTTTACAAGTTGACTTGTTATGACCAAGTCCCTTGCACTTACTACATTGCAGCTGCCGTTTCATCACTTCCTCCGACGCTGTTTTCTTCTTCGGTGGTCTTCCCGGTGGCCGTCGTGTCGGTGGTGGAGTTACAGTCACCGCAGAACCACCTGAGCTCTCTCTGTTATGCATCTCTACTTCTAAAGACGGAACTGGATTTATCGACTCTGAATAAGTTAACCTGTAATTCTCAATAGTGAAATATCTTAAGCAGAACTCATACGGACAGCGACCAATCCACCTTATCACCGCAATAGCATGATGACAAGGTAACCCCATCAATTGCCAACATTTGCAGGTACAATCCCACCGCTCCAAATTCACTAACTCAAAAGTTTCTCCACGAACCTCAAATGAGTTATTATCTGCAGATAACCCCACATGAAATGTTTCAGCTTTCCGACTCTCTGCTTCTAGCTTTTCCTCCATGGAAGGAGTTAACCTTCCAGTAGCGTCCGCTGCGTTGTTACGTCTTTGGTTAATCAACTCCATGATTTTCCCACGGATTACATCAACCATTTGAGTAATTGGTAAATCATTAGCGTCAGAAGCCCAGCTAAAGAACGGTTCACCTGAGTTTGAAGTCATGTGGTTATACCTTGAGCCAGGGAAGTAAGTATTCGCCCAGTGATCAGGATGGCTTTTATGTAATATCCAGTCATAAGCTTCAGGTGAAAGGCCTTTAATGTTCTCCACATGTCTCTGAAACGCATCAGCTCTTGGAGCAAACGCTGCAGCGTAAAAATCATCAACGATCAAACGCTTAATCTCATGAGAAAATGGTCCTTTTAAGTCTCTGATGAGTTCTTCAGATAAGTGACGCAAGCAATAAGCATGAAAGGAGTTTTCAAACACTTTAGGGATTGATTCACTCAGATTCTTCTGTCTATCAGCTACAAAAGTGATTGCACACGTTACTGGGAGGAGTTGGACTGCAGATTTCAGCTGAAGCAAGAACCATAGCCAATTCTCATCTGTTTCTGCATCTACTACTGCGAAAGCTAAAGGAAATACTTCATCATTCCCATCTGTAGAAGTTGCAGCTAATAACGTCCCTTGATATTTTGATTTCAATGGCATACTGTCGAGAAACACTAATGGTCGACACCCCTGGACGAAACCATCGACTGAGGCATGAAAACAAACGAAAAGTCGGTGAAAACTTGAGTCCTCTTTTGTTGTGAATGTAGCTAAGCTTCCAGGATTCGTTTCCATTATCTTCTCGCAGAATAATGGTAGCTGTTTATAACCATCTTTGTAGGAACCTTGAAGTTGTTCTCTAGCGATTTCTTTTCCACGCCATGCTTGAAAGTAATTCAGTTGAATTCCATACTCTTCTTTGATATCATTGACGATATCTTTCGGTTTATAGTTAGGAACAACTTTGAGTTTCTCCTTTATTATGCTAGCCACCCAACTTCTACTTGCTTGAAGACCGTTAATCCCGCCTGCACCTTCACAAGTATGTGTTGAATTCATCTTTTTGATACAGATCAGCTGAGTTGTTGATAGTCTTGAAGCATGGATTCTCCAAGGACAACCATCAGCTTTACATTTGACTGTTACTCGATGACTATCGTTCTTTTTGTAGCGAAATCCAAACTGATTAGCAATTGCATACTTTCGCAATGCTTCACGAAACTCTCCAACGTTTTTAAATCTCTGTCCTACTCCTGTGATTGTGTTCTGCCATTGTTGTGTTCTAGCTTTGGTGAGGATATCTCCTTTTGGACTTGGATCTTGGAGAATTGACAGCATTTCAGGTGGAATATCAAGCTGTGAATCTCCAGCTCGGTTCACCATTTGCTCGATCGTTGTAATTGCAGTAGCTGAGATTGGGATTGGAAGATCTTCTGGCTCTGTTGTGTCCTCTATCATATCGTCGACATGGTTCAAAGGAATTGCTTCAGATAATGTTGTTCTGCTTGATCTGCTAGCTGGCATGTTAGAATTATCAGGAAGAGTTTCTTCTGATATGATATAAACATCAGCAGTGTTTGAGTTGCCATGGAATTTGATCATCCTCTTTAGATCTTTATCGTTGGAGATTGAGATAAGTGTTTTTCGGTTATCCGGGAGAAAGTACTTTAAAGAAACTGTTCTGATATCACAGTTAAACATCTCTCCAATTTCTGCCATAAAGTCTTTGAATTTCATCTGTTCATCCACGTCTATGGCGTGAGCTTCTCCACCTTTGTAAGTTAGTAAACCGGTTTTCTCTGTCTGAAACTCCCCACCAGACATACATATTGCTATCACACGTTTTCCTACCATGTTCTGCACAATTACACAAAGAACTACATTATCGAATCAAGCTATAGAAAACTCTGAAATCTGGTTTAAGCACACTGCAAAACCAGACTTTAAGAGCTTTAAGATGCCACATTCATAGACGAAACTGTACTCATTGCTTGACTAGAACAGATAAACGAATTTGAAGAAACAACTGAAATCTGTTAAACATATATATAAAGAAACAACTGAAATCTGTATCAAAGACTTAATTCTATCACAATCGACATCAAATTGGGAATATAAAGAGCCAATTAGCTCAAGGCGAGGCTGCAAATTTAGGGTTCTATCCAAATTGCAGTAGATTCTAAATCCTTGTAAACCCTAATTTTATTGGTAATTTTGGTAGAGCCTACTGCCTAACCAGAACTTTCGATGCTAAGTACATATGAGACTAACATTACATTGGAATAGAAGATAACGTCGGATAAATGACGCGGAGAGAATCAACAAAATTGGGGGAAAATATTCAAATTGAGATTTGAAATTGGGTTGCGAGAACACGAAACAATAACCTTTCTTGGTCAGGAAAAAAGAAAGATCGAAACTTTACCTCAATTGGCAGAGAATCAGAAAACCCTAATCTGAAATTGAAATTCTATGATCGAATTCCGGGACGCAGGAGAAGAAAGAGGGAAGAGGCTGAGGACCCTTGGATTTTTCTTTTCTTATTTTCCGTTATTATATTTTGTGACAATTTTTTAAATATAATAAAATAAGTGTATTGGTTGTAAAAATTATAAAATTTAGGGCACGGTAGAATTATTTTTATGATATATTACTAACTAGATTTTTTTGAAAAAACAAAATTAAAAAATTATGTTTCTATGATTTTGTTAGTAATGAAAAAATGTTCAACAAGAATTTGGATAGAAGTTGAGAAAATCCAATTTAATATTAAATTACTTGTTATTCAATTTTTTATTTTGGATTTTTTTTAATATTATATTTAATATACATATAATACACTCTTCCAAAATAATTGAAAATGGAAAGATATCAATTGTATTGTGAAAGTGCACTTTAATTTTAGTACCATTCAATCTTGTGTTGAATTAGATATAATATTATTTGAGTCAAATGTAAGAGAACGCTAAATAATAAATCTATATATTTATGTGAATAAGATAAAATGCTAAAATAGCCATTTGAATCTAATGATTAAAATATTATAATAATTGTCTCACATATGACATATATATCATTCTGTATATTATACTTTCGATTTTGATAAATGTCACCTTATTAAAATAAAAATTTAATTACATATGAAATATTTAAAAATTAATATAAACATATACATATATTCAAACACACACACATATATATATATATATATATATTAAATTATTAAATAGATTCGTCATCAAATAATAATTGAAAAATA
>KE151142.1:818194-845859 GCA_000411095.1 Aethionema arabicum
AATGAAATTCTAGTATATGAAAACGGTCCATTTTCTAAAGCTTTTAAGAAAAGAACATTTTTTTGTTAGAATTTACTATATACGTGGATTTTTTTATTGAATATGGTTTGATTAAATTTATCGTTTAGGACATTCTATATAAAACATACAAAATATTGAAAAAAAATAATTCGCGCGCAAAATTAAATCTTAATATACTAAAAGAGTCCATTTTCTAAAGCCGCTTAAGGCCTTCGAAAATATAATATTACTGATATATATATTCAATATGTTACATATAATATTAATTTATCAATATGTCATCAATAAACATAACCGATATACTGTAGATATTACTGGCAAATAAATATTAGAGTTCTTGTTATTATCGTTATATAGAATGGAGCTTAGAATCATATATATGTATGTAATTCTTTAGAAGAAAATATAGATAATTAAGTTACTAATGTATTAAAAATAAACTTAATTAATTAATACTTCATAGAGAGAATTAAATAAAAGACCAACGCAATAAAACCCATAATCATAAGAAAACATCACTTTCTGTAGTAAAACCATAAATCCAATTTTTTTGGATCTCTAAGAAAACATTAAAACAATAATAAAAAAAAACAAATTAAGAAAAGAAATGTGTTCACACCAGATTTTAATTTTAATTTTTTTTCAATTATGAAAATATTCAGCAGGCCAACCATCATCCATCGTCTCCGAACCCATCACAGTAACACCACTGTTGGATGCATCCATGGCGGAAGCAGCGACGGGACCCGCCATAGTACCGTATTGAAATTGAGTATCATCCATAGAAGCAACACTCATCTGCTCCACCCCATTGTTCATCATCCATACCTGCTGATTCTGATTCTGATTCTGATTCTCAATTTGATTCTGATTTTGATTCCAATTTGGATAATGAATTTGCTGCTGATTCAGATTCAGATTCGGATTGTGACCATAAACATCAACATTTGGAGCAGCAACTGGATAATAAACCTGTTGTTGTTGATGATGATGATGATTATGTTGAGTAAAGTTGAAATAGCTACCCGTAGGAGCAGCCATAGCCATAGCAGAGCCTGCGTTTGCAGCGTTTGTAACCGCTCCAAACGCAGAACCAACAGCAGCAGCAGCAGAGGAAGATTCACCATTCTGCAGAAGCGAATTCGTCAATATTTCAAGTCTACGATTAACATCCCTAAGATGTTGATCAATAACAGATTTCAGATTATTCAAATTCTCATAATCAAAACCATAAATCGGACTTAAATCCCCAACAAGACATTTAAACATAGCCTCTCGCATTTCAATTTCGAGATTATCTCTTCTCTGCTTCTCAATCAGCTCAATCGTTTTCTTAATCCTTAGATCTAGAAAACTCTCCTGATTAAACATCCTCTTCTTCTGATCAACTTCTGAAAGCATTTTGAAATCTGTTAGAACATCTTTAACAGCAGGAATCGATGGAGGCCATACTTCAGGTGCTGAATCGTACGGACTGTAAACGATTGCACAAGCTTTGACATCGCAGAGCGTTGAAAGCTCGTTGACTTTCTTAATCAAACCTTTCTTCCTCTTCTTGAATGTTGCTTTCCTTGTAGCGTCATTAACGATGAAAGCAAGCTTCACCTTCTTCCTTGTCATTACTCTGTTTTTTGATTTCTGTAATTAGTGTGTGTGTGTTTTGTGGGTTGATTTTGGATTAGAATTTATAGGTGTGATTTGTGAAGGGTATTATTGACTTTTAATTGGAATTTACAGCTTTTTTAATTTTTGTAATTAGATACTTGATGGATTTTACATTATTCAAAACTATATGGTACATAATCTAGGATGTATTAATGACAATTTTTTTTACATATATGACATGAATTAATTTTATTTTTTTATTTTTTTTACATCTATGGACCAAAAACCGATCTTATGAAGTGTACGGATTACACGCCGGTCGCATTAGTTGAAGCAGAAACAGAAATCAATTATTTTTATATATATAACACGAATTGAATTTTCTTTTTTTTGTTTACATCTATGGACGAAAAACTGGTCTCATGAAGTGTATAGGTAAGACGCCGGTCGCATTAGTTGAAGCAGAAAAAGAAATCAATTATTTTTTTATATATGACATGAATTTATTTTTTTTTACATCTATGGACAAAAAACCGGTTTCATAAAGTGTATGAGTCACACGCCGGTCGCATTAGTTGAAGCAGAAACAGAAATCAATTATTTGTATATATATATGACATGAATTAATTTTTTTTTACATCTATGGACAAAAAACCGGTCTCATGAAGTGTACGGGTCACACGCCGGTCGCATTAGTTGAAACAGAAACAGAAATCAATTATTTTTATATATATGACACAGATTTTTTTTTACATAAATTTATGGACCAGAAACAAATAGAATCAATTATTTTTATAATGTAACACACCGGTCGCATAATCACACGCCGAGCATATGGACCACAAACATGTCTCATATTAACTGTATGGATCATCCACACCGGTCGCATTAGTTGAAACATAAACATAAATTAAATGCAACACGAATTAATTTTTATGACTATTTTTGTATTGTATTTCATTATTTTAATTTGATTGAGAGAATAATATTTGGGTTGGTGTTGAATTCATATTACATAAATTTAATAAATTAATGTTAAATTATATGTATTTAATATTGAAGTATTGATTTGAATTATCATTTATTTTTGCATGTTGCATTTTGAATTGACTTTGGTTAAACTGAACAAGTAATTAGACTGTTCTTTTTCATAAAATCTATATGCTATAATTAAATAGATTTAATCTTATCTATTTGTGATTTTCTTCTTCTTTCAAATTGGTCTGTAAATCAATTTTATATAGAATTTATTCACTATATTAATTTTAACTTTATGATGTAAAGATTATTTGAGAAAATTATATATGTAGCTGCTATTCTATAAAAAAACTTTAATTTATTTTAAAATATTATTGACACTAATAAAAGATTGTTATAATTTACGTAGCGATAATATTTTTAGTGATTCTAGATTTTTTGTTAAACGAATATACTTGGATCAATGGTTTCGTTTTTATGAACACATCAAAAAATGTATACATATTTTAACAAAAAAAAAAATATATGTATATGTATATGTAAATTGTTAGGTTTGTTATTTTAGATCGAAAATTGTTATAAATTTTTAAAATATTTTTTGATTTTCTTGCTGATTAATATATGATTTTAGACATTAATTAGTTAATTTTTTTTTTATTAATTATGTTGTATTCAAAAGTACTTAATTTATCAGTTCAAAGATATAATAATTTGAATAAAAATTAGTATAATTGTATTGGTGATATTTTGACCAATCAAACAACATTTTTTTAATAAGAAACAACTATTGCGTTAATAGATATACTCTAAAAATGGTGAAATATCTAAGTAGAGATATATACATGAACGATCACTACCTTTGAATAGCTAAAAATTTGAAAATATATTCGAATATTTTTTTCTTCTTTTGGATATTGACATTTTCCAATATTAATGTATTTGAAAAATAACGAATTATATTCTTTTTGAGTTTTTAAAATAAGGATTTTTTTAAAGTATAAATTCAAATTAATTTCCCTCGTAAAACTTATAAATCAATAAAAACAAAACGACGTCGTTTTAGTATAGGTTTTTTTTTTTTAAATCGGCGTCGTTTTGGTTCACGTATTAGACAGAAAAATATTTCCCTCTTTCGCTCTTTGTCATCTCATTCCTTCAATGGTTCGTGAAATCAGTTGCCCCAATTCAGGAAATCTAAGACAAAACTGAGAAATTAGAAGAGGAAATAGCCAGAAAGAGGAAGGTATCTTGTGCAATCAATTGCTGATTCATTATTATTTCGCTTAAATTAGGTGAGTTGCGAATTCTTTTGTTTAATTTTTTGAGTTTTCGTTTTGAGCACCATCTGTTTGTTGAAATGCCCCTAAGAATTGGGTTTAGTTTAAATAAGTTTATGAATTGGGTTTTGTTTAGATAAGTGTAATGATTTTATACATTGATAAATTCCTTTACATATTTCCTGAAATTCTAGGAATTGGTATTGAGAATTGACTGTTCTTTGTTTAATGCAGTTTTCGTTTCCAATTGAATTGTTTTTAAGCATAGGTTGCTTTTGTTTAAGCAGAGGTTGATTTTGTTATGGCAGTAGTTGATTTTATTTAAGAAGATTTTGTGATGACTGGAGTTGATTTTGTTTATGAAGAGGTTGAGTTTGTTTAATCAAAACAGTCTTTTGTGGAGAATGTTTGAACTTATAATAAAAAGCCCGTTTTTAACATCCCTTGTTTGAGTGTCTAATTTTACAGCGGGCTTGTTCTGTATATATTTGTTGCTTTTGGTTTAAGTACTACTTCAGTTTTACTCCTTTGCGGAGAAAAATTGAGAGAAGAATTATTGTTTATTCAGGAGGAAGCCATGAAGGTCAAGATCTTGCGTATCCTTTTGCTTCATCTTCTCAGTTTTCTGTTGATCAAAAGTTGTATTATTGGTCGTAATAAGATGCTGCTTTGATGATAAAACCACCCTGAGTCTTTTGATGATGATCATCATCATCTGAGATATTTCTTTTTTTGGATATGTAGACATCCAAGTTTTTCGTCTCTTTGCAGCTGGTTTCGACCTTTCATAATCCCTTTAATGCTTCTTATGTTGGTCGTTTTGTGGACTACATATCTGCTTATTGCTGCTTGCTGATGACTTTTTAATAGTTTTTTTATAAGGATTCTTGTGATTGGCATAACTGATGCCTATAGATTAGAGTAGATTGTTTAAAACTGCCTGCATTTAGTTACATATGTTCAAAGATGAAGAAAGAGAGCTTGTTCTCCCTTGACTATATATGCTACTTATGTCTTGCCTACCGAAAAAAACAGAGTAAGTTCCTCTTATACAATCCCAGTTCCAACTCCTGCAATACAGAGTATTTTTCTTTTAACAGATTGTTTCTCTTGGGAACATATTTGGGAGCTGCAGATGGCATGCAGTTGCATCATGGACATGGGATGCTCAAGACGAAACTTGTGGGATATGTAGAATGGCTTTTGATGGTTGCTGTCCTGATTGCAAACTCCCTGGAGATGATTGCCCTCTAAGTAAACTAAACCTCTCAAACACAGTCTCCTTCATGCTTGCTTAACCTGTTTCATTTCCTAATGCTACACCATCTGTGTTGGAACAGTTTGGGGTGCTTGCAACCATGCGTTTCATCTTCACTGTATATTGAAATGGGTGAATTCACAAACAAGCCAAGCTCATTGCCCTATGTGCCGAAGAGAATGGCAGTTCAAAGAGTAAGCAAATGGAGAAAGGATGTGTCTTTAAATATGTGAAGTTAAGATTATAAACTAAAGTTGTTTTGAATTGATAAATCTCTTGGATTTGTAAGAACTGGTAGGTGATAATTGCGTGTTGTGTCCACCAAATGGACCCAAGTAGTTGGTGATGACTCATCAGTGAATCACATGTGAACCATGTTTTGGAGTGTTGTGTAACGTTTGGTTTTAATTTAGTGGTGGTCCAAATTTTCAAATTTTTATGCCAATTTATATTTTTTCCGACAAATATAAAAAAAATAATCAAACCAAGTCAATATCTTCTTCAAATCATATCAATTTAATAATAGAGATTACAACAAACGATGATTATTTTAATCAATAAACATAAAAAAGAAAATGATGAAATCAATTTGTAACAAAGAGAGAGGAGTCCACGACGAAAAACAGCTGTTCCTGCAACACAAATGGTCAAAAAAAAATCATTAATCCTTGTACTAATCAAATTAATACACAATCCAATAATTCAAAATTCCTCGGAAACACCATTAAATATCTTAATTAATTCTGATAATCAGATTTATAGCTCTAGTAACCAAAATAGTGATAAATTAACTTCTTAATAATTTTTCTTGTATTAGCGTCGGTCCACCTAACATATACCTAATTAATTAAAGAAAATAATGAAAGTAGAGAGAGAGAGAAAGAGAGCTTACAAATAGATGAAAAGAAGAAGAAATCAATCACTTGGTGATGGCATAAATGGCGTATATGATTCCAGGAAGATACCCAAATAGAGTCAAAATCAAACATATCCAGAATTCAACCTGCAAATTTTTCAAAAAATTTAAGAAAATATTAAAAGATTGATACAAAATTGTTAAATTGAAATGAAAATGAAAAGGAAGATATTATAAAGTAATTACATTGCAGCCAAATTTGAGAAAAACACCAAGAGGAGGCAAGAGGATAGCGAGAAGAATATCGATGAAAGTAGCAGTACCCATTTTTATCAAATCTTTGAGAGATTATTATTAAATGTTATTTTGTTGATGAGAAAGAAGAAGTAATTTTTATGTTCTTGATGTGTATATGTATATATAGACCTAAACTTTGTAGGGTTGTTACGAGCCACGTGAATACTTGCTTATTCTTTAATCTTTATATTAATTTTTTTTTTTCACACCAGACGAACCTTCCCCTTTTTATGATATATTTATGTTTTTATAATAAGGAAAAAATAATTTGATGTATTTTTTTTGTATTTTTGAGTTAAAAAAGATCTAATAATTTTTATTTTATTTTATTTTATTTTATTTGAAACTAAACCATTTATTTGTTTTGAAATAGAGAAAAAAAAATTTATAACAAAAAGTGTGTTGAATATGAATTAAAATTAAATTTAGTAAAATTATATCGATTCAAACTAAATAAATGTACACATAATGACAGATATTTTGTTTTTGTTTAATATAGGAACACTATATGACAAAAATGGTCATTAAAATATTTCTGTAATGATTTTACAGAAATTTATAATTATAACATGAAAAGTCTGTTTATTTTAGATATGTTTTATCTTACATAGAAATTTTTATGCGTTTGAATATTATAATTTATACCATTTGAGATTACATTCCTGGTGTAAGAATAAATTATGAAATATATAATATATTGTATTTCACAAAAGAATATCATATGTTGTCAAAATTATATTAAATATTTGGCAGATTAGAAGGTACGTTTAAAAATTAATTTTGAATTCACATATTGAAACACAAATTATTTTTTTCGTACTTTGAAAAATATAAAAATTTGGTTGCAAAAGTTTACATAAATAACTTCGTAATGTACTGAAATTTAAACTAATAATAGTAATTTTTTAAAAGTTGTTTATTCTTAATTTCCTAAATTTCCTCTAATTTATTATAAAGATTCCATTAATTTAGATTACGTAACATAGAAGATAACGTGTATATTAATATGAGACGTACCATATATTAATACGACTAAAACTAAAAAAAAAAAGAAGACACACGCCAAATAGTTGTCGGTGAGAGTTAGGCTTCAGAATATGGGCCGGGACAATCGCCGGCGTAGAGGTCGGCGAGAGCCATGTATAAATAAGTCTCACCAACAATATAACGACACGTGTACCACTCACATGCTTTCGCGCCCGTTCTCTCACGTGTCAACCCCATGCTCTATTATTCCATAACCGTGACCATGCTTACTGTACACTCCTTCCCATTTCTCACTTTATATTCACTGTATCGCATACATTAAAACTATATATTAAATTATTTTAATTTAATTAACCAATATTAACATTATAAAATTCTATTTAAATTAATTTCTTCAATGTATTAGAGTTAGGGGGGGAAATAAATTTAAAAATAATTAAAACTTATTTTAGTGTTAAGAGTTTTCTAGTAGTGTCCACTTAGTTATGTAATCAATCAATGTATAGATAAAGAAAGAAAGTAATTAATTAATCATGAAAAATGCTTAGCTGTGACGAATAATCTTTAGAGCAAAGCAAAAGAGCTGTTTAATAATATTAATAATATAAGCATATTTTTTTATATAATTAATAATAAAAAGTTATGAATCATACTACTCTGGCTTAATCTGTCACCATAGCATATGTTCTTTACACTCATTACTCCACAATAGAAAATGACCATTATTTTTCTTCTAAAATATCTGGCCGACATCAATGTGGACACGTGGCACCATATTGACACCCTAAGGATTAAAAACATTTTAATTATTAATATTATAACATAGATAATGTCGTAATCAAAAGTGGTTATTGCCTTTACTTTTTTTTTAAAACTTATTTGTTCTTATCCTTTATTTTGGTAATGGAAAATTGACATTTATATTATATTATTTTGAAATTTTCAGTTTTTCAATGTTTTGTCTTGATGTTCAAATTCGCTGGTATATTGCTCTAATTTGTTTCAATTGAAAATGACAAGAAGAAAAGGTTGACAAGGAAAACTTATTACAAACAAATATATAAATAAAT
The DNA here is from genome assembly GCA_000411095.1 of Aethionema arabicum. Classification (NCBI taxonomy): domain Eukaryota; kingdom Viridiplantae; phylum Streptophyta; class Magnoliopsida; order Brassicales; family Brassicaceae; genus Aethionema; species Aethionema arabicum. The sequence goes on from KE151142.1 coordinate 826,544, forward strand.
AAATAAAAATGATACTATATTATAAACGATAACAGCGATACAAAATATTAAAGAAAAATTTATATTTATGAATTTTATGTTTTATCCAATTTTTGTAAAGTAAATATTTTATATCTATAACCGGGCATAACATTTACGTTTCAAAATAGATGATTTTTAGAAATTTGTTTTGCTTTATATTATTTGATTTTTAGATTTTTTAATTTAATTTAAATAGTTGTTTTGTGAATTTTAAAAATTAAATTTAAAATTTTAATAATTTATTGGTAGTTAGATGATTGTTTATAGGAAATTGTTGAAAGATTATTTACATTAATTGATTTGTGCAAAAAATCTAAGTAATCATCTAATATGAAACCGAGAGAATATTAAAAAAATTTTAACATATATAATGAAATGTGTTTATTGCAAAAAAAATATGTAATGAAATGTGTTATTGGGTTTTAATTGGGCATAAGATGAGCCCATTATGGCCCATTTCTTGATTAAAGAAGTTCCTGTCTTGTTCTTGTGTAGATTTTCTGGTAGGCTAATAAAAACTTGCAGAAAATAAATTCTTTTTTTTAACACAAAGCAATCTTCGTAGGTTTTACACAAATAAGTCATAACCACACAAAGGCAAAAGATAAAAAGAATGATCGTTTGAAGCAAAACCAACAAAATAATATTAAAAAGTACTTAGAAAAATTAAAGAACTCAGGATTTTTTTATCACTTAACTTTGATTTCTCCTTCAGCTTCAGTTGAGATAGTCTTGGAGCTTGGAGATTTTCCAATAATTGCTTTCTTTGCCTTAACAAAAGATTGCTTTACCTTTGATATTATGCTGTTTGAATGCTTTTGCTTCACTGCAACTTCTTTCACTGTGATCTCTGGTTCTTCTTTAATTGGTTCTGTAGCAGCCTCTGCTACTTTCTCTGTAACTGATTCCTCTTGTTTTTTGTCTGAAATCTCTTTCTCCTTTGATTCTGTAGCAGGTTCTTTCAAATTCTCCTCAGTTTTTCCATCTGTAGCAGGTTCTGTAGCTAGTTTAGTTATGACATCTATGGCTTCACTTACCTTTTCATCTTTTGATGGTTCTTCCATTACATGCTTTTCTTCAGCAATGATCTTTTCAATGGCGTCTTCTTTAGTTTCCTTTTTGGGTTCAATGTCTGAATCTTGGTTTGTGGATACAACTTTCTCAGGAGTGGAATTAGTTTCAGAACCCTTCACCTGAGTTTCAACTTCAGGTAGTTCAGGTTTTTCAACTGCCTTTACTTCAACTTCAGGTAGTTCAGGATTTTCAACTGCCTTAACTTCAACTTCTGGTGGAGTTTTTGCTTCTGGATTTAGTTCAACTTCAAGAGTCTTTGCTTCTGTTGTTTCAGTTTTAACATCTGTTGAGACAGCAGGCTCCACATCTTTGATTTGAACTTCTTCAGTCTCTGCAAATCCATCTGTAACAGCTTGAAGATCAACTGATTCCACCTGTTTCTCTTTAGCTTCATCTGTTGATTCAGAAACATCAACAATCTTGGTCTCTTCCTTCTCCTTATTAAGTTCTTCAGTAACACTCTCCATTGTTGGCTTCTCTTTAACGCATTCTTTCACAAGAATCTCTTCTTTAAGTTCCACTTGTTCAGCAACCTTCTCATCTTCTCCTTTCTCTGTAGATTCCTCAGACTTCTCAGCTGCTTCAGGTGACTCTTTCTCTGGTTCTTTAGCATGAGTTTGTTCAATCTGATCCGTCAGGTTTGAATCTGATGCTGGTTTATCTTCAACCACATCAGCGTTTTCCAACAAAACAGTCTCTTTCTCCATCAACTTAGCTTCCTCGTTAACCTTGTTGTTCTCCAATGGCTGCATCAAGTTCATAAACAATTCAAAGTAAAACTTTAGAACTCATCTTTAACATCCTAACAAGAGGAATAAACCCAACTTGAATATCAAAAAACACTAGAAGATACATATCAGATCTTCTCTGACACAATTTGCAGCTCTTAAAGAGATACATAGACTATATGCTTCAAGACAAATCATTTATGTGTCTGTATTTAAACATACAAGAATCAAAACAAAGTGCAAATTCTAACCTTAAAAAGGTATCTATATATATACAGAAGTAAAGACATGAGAATCTTTGAAGCAGACAGAAACCCTGAACTACCTTACCTCTTGAGTTGGAGTAACAGTTCCAGCAGTTGCAGAATCAGAAGCCATGAAAGAAGATTCAGAAGCAGGAGAGAACAAAAAAAGTAAAGGACAGGGTTAAACTTCAAATCCAGATGATTGCAGAAGTTGTGGAAAAAACACCAACACAGATATACACACACTAAGTGGGGAACACAAGATAGCTGTCACACTCAAAACCCAGGGTGTCAACACACTCTACATTTCCACTCTTTTCACTTTCTTATCCTTTATATTATATTATATATTTTCATATCCATTATTATATAACCTTTTCAAATAAATAAGTAAAATTTCCAGAACATAGAACAGCTTTTCTCTGTGATTACTTTAAGCAAAGCATTGTTTTGGGTTTTATTACATAGTTTTCAAAACAGAATCAATCATTTTTTTTTATATATATTTCCAATGAGGCATTGGTGATTTTAAAGGATACATGATTTTCACCATTAGAAAGGAAGAAGCTTTCTTAAGGTATATAGCTATATAAGAATAAAGAACAGAATCAATCAACCTATTAGTGTCATTTGAACACCAGATTGTGACAGCTTTTGTCACATGGGTAAGGACAATCTATTAGCTTCACTTCTGCTCTGTCAAAGTACCAATCTCCCACTGCTATTGCTACTGCCTGAGTATTTACCATAGATGAAGTCAAGAGCTGGAACACAGCTTTTGTTTACTTAGAAAGATTTTGAGGTTTTAGTTTTACCTTTTTCCTGATGACAGGAGAATCATCAGCAAACCAAGTATCTTGTCTCTCAGTTTGGCAATGAGCAAAGCAAGAATTGATGAATAATCCATTTTGTCTAGACATTGAAAAGCTTCTCACTACTCTTAACATCTGATCTCTGAATCCTGTTCTTGTAATTAGCAAATTTCTAAGTTAGAATGGTGTAATGTCTTGAAATGTGAGTGTATATAATCTATGAAACAACAACCTTGCAAGAACCGGATTTGTGATGGAGTACATTTTTGATGGTTTAGTCTGCAATCATGCCAAAATCCTCTAGGATCTGCTGTTGATGGAGCTATACTGCTTTGAATCTGCCATGTATCATACGCAGCATTGATGATAAAAAGCGGAGTTTTCATCTGACTGATCAGATTTTGTGGGAAGAAACACTGTCCAAATCCAAACACATGAGTTTTAAATGTCAAGATTTCATAAGACATCAGACAGACAGAAATGGAAGCAATCTAATGATATTTTCCATAGCTTACCGAAGTTGGATCAAGATGGTTTGTGCATATACGTGGCAGGTTGTTTCTCACACTCTGTAAAATAGTAAATTCCAAGAACTTTCATTAACCTTTAGGCTTCTTTAAGATGTAAGGAAAAGGGAATTTTACCTGTAATTGTACTACACCATTGTATAAGTTCCTGATGGTTCGGCCACCAGACACATCAGCTCTACAAATTACACAAAACAAGTCTTGTCAGTAACTAAACCAAGGGAAAAGAGTTGGATTTAGTAGGAGAAAGAACTAACGTGTCCAAGAACAAGCCTGCATCACTCAAACACTTGACTTTAGTGCTTCCTGGGAACAAATTTCTGAACTCATCGCAGCGTAAAATCGCTGCTAAACCACCAGCAGAGCAACCGGAGAGAAGTACCTGACAGAATAAACAGTTAGCCTCAACTCTTGGGGGGTATAAATGTCACAATGTAGGCTTAGTGTTGTAACCTGGTTAGCATATCTCATTCCTTTTGCCTTCAAATCAGTCATTGCAGCTCTCCAGATACGTTCTCCTCTAAACTGAAGCTGTGCAGCCTGAAAATTACAAGATTCTCTTTACATTAGTTCAAAAGCTTCTTGATTCCACAAAGTTATGATCAAATTACTTTAGAAACTTAAAACTGCTGCAAACAGTTCAGAAATGATGAGTATTGATTCAAACCTGATTCTGACCATCACCACTGAAAGAAGCACCATCACAATAACGAAGCTTTACTCTATTCCAATTAAAGAAATCTACAGAAAACAAGGAGAAAACACTAAGTATCACTGATTCTCAAGATCCTACTAATGAAGAGAACAAAGATTGAGACAAAACCAGGATTTTCTTGAGCTTTATCACTTAGAATTCCTGTAAACTGTAGCTGTTTCTCCATATAGTTAGAAGATCCTCGTCGAGTTTTCTTCCTGTATACACAGGTTCTGATATTGTTGCACCATCCTCCTCCCTATTTTGCATATCAAACAATTAAACAAGAACTGGACTAAACAGTATTTACTAGATTTCATCAAAATACAAACCTCTAATTGAATAAGCCAGCTATTAGCTCCAGATCCATGTCCATGATGTAAGTGATATCCAGGCAGTGTTCCATCTAAACAAACTGTGAACAAACAGAATCAGATCTAGATTCAAACAATATGCTGTTTTTTCTTGGATACATCAAAAAAACATTACATAAACTGCTCCTAAAACGAATAAATAAATAAACAAATATAAAAAAAATCAACTCTTGGAGACGACATTAATCAACGTAAAAAGAAAGTTAAATCTGAAACAATCTAAGAGGAATGTAGTTGAAGTTAGTAAATGAAAGAAGAACAAAAGAAGCCATTTTTGTACTCTAAAGTAAACCCATACAAGGTTTTAAGAAGAAAGTGAGATCTAAGGACAAAGAAATAAAGTGAAGTACCAGCTCCTGAATCTGGTCCTCTGATAAGAGTGAGACCAACCATTAATGGGTTTAAATTTGAGCTAAATTTGGAGAAACCAAACTCTAACTCCTCAATGCGATCTACTTCCGTCACATTGAAATCTAAATACTCATTTCCTTGTGTTCTTAGTATCAACACCGCCGCAACAAACCCTACAAACCAAAGCTTCTCCATTTCTCTCTCTCTCCACACACCCTGGAAGAGATCTCTCGAGGGGTTAGAGACAAAAGAAGAAAGGAACAAACTTTAAAGGCAAGACACAAGACACGGAGATATTTGAAAAAAGGAACGATCTTTGCAGAAAAAAAGAATGGGCTTTTTCTGAGCTTAAGTAAACAAAAAGAAACGATTTTTGTAGAGCAATGAAGTTTTTTTTTAAAAGTGTTTCATGGCTGGATTCACGTTTAGTGTTTTGATTTTGATTTTTTGAAATTAGGACAGGGCAGAGTCAGAGAGTCACAGAATCACAGAGTGACCAAAGTCCATCTTTTTCGGTTAAGTAGATGTTATGAATTCACACGTAAACACACTAAAGCATCAAAGAAAGTGAGCCACATAAAATATAGTTTTTTTAATTGAATTTAAGAGATTTAATGATGAAAAAAAAAACAAAATAATTCGTCTGATTTTGATGTTTCTAAGATTATAGAGAGAGAATGGGGTCCATAGATTTGATTTTTAGTGGATGTAACGTGATAGTTGTCATTGTTACGGCAATTCTATTGGAGGATATATAAGCTCATCACATGTTATTACTTATGTATCTTTCAAGAACCCATTAATTATTTTGCATGATGGACCATATATTTTACGTTTTTTTGTAAAGACCCAAAATCTTTTGTGTATTAGTTTAGGGGTCCCACATAATGTTAATGGGCTCTATTAAGTTAAATGGGCCTGAAGGATTAATCAGCGTCAATTACGCTACTCAGTGCTGTTATTCGGTAAGCGAATTTCAACTGCTTCCGGGAGACCAAGCTCGCTTTCTCTGTTATCGCCATGGGTATCAATCAAGGTCAGCTGGATTTTGTATCTTCTTTTTTCCTCTTTTTGTTCATCTGATGTTAGGTTTTTGAAAGGACTATTGTGTTTAAGTTCTGTATTTATTTTAAACCCAGCTAATTTTGACGGATTTTGGTGGAACGATTTGTTTTCTCAGGATTTTGAATTAAACTTGTGTAAGCTTCTTATCCACCAATGCCGACTTGAACGAGACGATGGGGAGATTTATTGAGCGGATTTCGTAGGTAGTCGCTTTCTCCTATCTGTGGATTGTTGAACACTCTTTCAGTCTTCTTTTTGGTGCATCCAATTCAATTCACTGATCCAATGTTTAGTATATGCAAATGTGAATCTGATAGTCGTGTCCTACTGCCTCTATTTTGTTAAATCAACTTGCTAACCATTGATGTGGCAATTGAACTAGGGTGGCTTTTCTTTTTGTATTCATTATCATGACTTAATCAGACAATTAACAGAGATCATAGTTGACGATTGTCACATTTCTGGTTATAAAAAAGAAGCATAATGACATGAGAAATTAGTTTTGACTATATAGGTTCATATGAAAGTAGCAACTAATGTATTGGATACAGGACTTAAACAATTGTGCAGCCGCTGCCACTTTCATATGTATTAATGGACACAAAATCGCAATTACAGTGAGGAGGCATAGGTTTGCAGTTGTGTGCAGGAGTAGGCGGAGGGACCGGTGCAGGGCCTGGTGGAGGGCCTAGTGCAGGGCCTGGTGCAGGTCCTGGTGGAGGACCCGGTGGTGGGTTGGGTTCAGGAGGTTTCGGTGGCCCGATGCTGATGATTACAGGTTTCTGCTTAATCTTCTTCAGCCGTTTTACCACGCAGACCGGATCCATTGTGCCCACCACGGTAAGTACATTCTTATCTTCATCCAACGTAATCAGATGCACACCTGCATCAATCTCATGTTCATTAATAAGGCACAAAACATGAGTATAGGATCTTATAGAAGGTTACTTGAAGGTATTCTCATACCTTCAAGCTCTGTGACTGCTTCCATGATTGCATTCTTGCATTTCTCACAGTTTACATCCACCTTGATCTCGAGTTTCTGCTCAAAACCAAGTTAGAAAGTACAACATAAATGGGATTATCTAGGATATGATATCTGGCCTGAGAAAACTAGTACTAGGATGTTTACCTTAACTGTCATGATGAATTAGCCAAGAAAAGAAAAAAAACCTGGATTATGGAATTTTGAAGAATGGAGAAGGTAGAGAATAATGTTATTAGGAACATGTAAAGACAAGAGATGACAGATTGGAATCATGTTGAAGCAGTTGAGAATGTTTTTTTTAATCAATTTTGATAATTTAATAATCAAGAGATGAAAGGATCTACGTGCTTAGATGCATGTCTTTATAATATACATATATATATATATATATATACATACATTCTGAATAATTGAATAGAGAATTTGGGGATTTGCATAGTTGGTATTCATCATTATCATTCCATGAACTCAACTTGGTACATTATTATAGAGGGAATTTGTCTTTATCTTGCAAATTTATGAATATATCTAGTCCATATTCATTATTTATGTATACTTACTTGACCTGTTGACCCACTTTTTATATTATGTATCTTTTGTGATCATTCAAATGCATTGATAGAGAAATTCGATCTTGGTTCACCATCGGTTTGGTTATCAATTCAGGTGGACCAGTTTAGCTCTTTGAGCTCTACCAATAACCAACCAAACCTCTAACCCTTCTTTTAATCATTCAAGTTTAGTGATCACTAGAGTTTTTACAAATGTACTTTTAATCTCTAGGCTAATAAATGTCCTTAAAAATCAAAACTTTTTCAACCTCAAAAATTATCTGACAATTAAAAGTCAAAACAGGTAAATCTAATTATAGCAATAGAGAAGACACAAAGCATGTTTATCTCTTTTCCATAGGTTATGCATATAAATTGAGAACTAAACTCATAGGAGTTTCTCAAATTCATCTACATTTCGCAACCAACAATGGCAACTACTAATATCTATCTTTTTGTTACCATCCTGCTCATGGCTGCCGGCAAAGCAGTCTCTGAATCTTTAATGTTTCAAGATCTTTGTGTTGCTGATCTCAACCACGGTATCAGAACCTCTCTTTTAGCTAACGTTTTTATATAAACTATATGAGCAAATCTTTGATTATTTTTGTTATCATTTGGTATAGCTGTGAAGATCAATGGCTACCCTTGCAAAGACCCAGCTCAAGTAACACCAGAAGACTTCTTTTTCCAAGGCTTAGCCGCGCCTGCAGACACCAACAACACCATGGGTGCAATTGGAACAGCAGCCAGCGTGGAGAAGATACCTGGTCTTAACACCATGGGAGTCTCCATGACTCGCATTGACTACGCCATTGGTGGACTCAACCCACCACACCTTCACCCACGTGGCTCTGAAGTCATCTTTGTTCTTGAAGGTCAGGTCTATGTTGGGTTCTTAACCACCGGAGGAAAACTTATCTCCAAGACCCTTAACAAAGGAGAGATGTTTGTGTTCCCTAAAGCTCTTCTTCACTACCAACAAAACGCTGGAAATGGTCCTGCTTCTGTACTTGCTGCATTCGACAGTCAGTTACCAGGAACTCAAGTGGTTGGACCAGCTCTCTTTGGTGCTAACCCACCGATCCCAGATGAGTTACTTGCTAGGGCGTTCCAGATCGGACCAAAACAGATCGAGAAGATTAAGACCAGGTTCCCACCTAAGAAATGAAGTGTTAGAACCACAATGTAAATAATATATAAACAGCCAATTTTTAAAATATCATTCTTAATTTTGTAAACAATAAGCAGAAGAAAACTGCTTGTAAGTTTTTTACTTATACTGTAGTTACTCTTTACTAATTTAGTAGATTGGTTCCAATGAAACCAATTCAACAATTTTTCCTTTTCAATAACATATGAATAAGCTCGATCGCAATGTGTTACAGATAATCTTTCTCTGGAGAATATTTCTTTTCACATTTAGATAGAAATTTGTTGTTCTGACTTTAGCAAAGTAGTGTGCCAAATACAGAGGCATATTTCAGCAAAAGGGTTGTTTTGGCTTTTGTAAAGTAGGCAGCTTTAGGGTTTGGACCATATATCAATTCCAGAATCACAACTACATATGATCTTACAAATGATCTGGATCTAGTTTTGAGAGATTCTCTGTCAGAGACAAAGATTTTAATCATGTGGAACATTGAAAGAGAGACAAGAAGCACCCACAAATGTTGATAAACAAAGGAAAATCATCACAAATTGAGATTTAAGAAGCACAGGAGCAAAAACAAATGGATTTATCAAGTCTTTGATTATATTCCAATTGAATTGTATATACTTACAATCAATTCATAACGTGTGGATTGCACTCGTTAGAGAAGAAATCATTGCTTTCTAGCAAAACCTTGAGCATATGAGGCGTCAAGTTTGTACCAGAAGAAGCGAGAGAAGATGAATCCAACGTAGTGGGAGATTCTACTCCACAAAAGCAAACTTTTTTCCAAAACCCAGAAGAAGAAGAGGCAGCAGAAGCAGAAATTGAAGACGAAGAAGCTAATTTCATCGAAAAGGGTTTCTTTCTGATCTTGAATATGCCTCGTTTCCTGGTTTTTGACACAGATGGAGTCCTTTTCTCTAAATCGCCCGTGGGTTCACACTCTTTAACTTCCTTTTTCTTCTTCTTCCTCTTCTTTTCATCATCGTCATAATCATCTCCGTTGCTCTGTTCATTGCTTTCTTCATCATCCACAGAAACCTCCACGTTACTTTCAGGCATTAACCAAAATCCGTTTTTTTCTTTTTCAAATTAGGATAGAAAATAAGAGGATATACAGATATGGATCGGAATTAAACGGGGACGAGATGCAGTAAGGTCTTCTTCCCTTACCTGCTACGTCCCCATCAAGCTTTCGATCTCAAAACCTCGCTGGCTTTGCGCCTTATGCAACTAGTTTTTTTTTTTTTTTTTAACTTGCAAGTAGTTTCGTGTTTNTGGCTTTACTAATTAAACCCGGTTTAGCTTTTATAATTAATAAAAAAATAGAGTTGTCAAATATTCTTTTAGTTCCGGTTTAAAATCAAATTGCGACACTCACAGTGTAACACGTAGCTTAAGATTTTTGCATTAAAAAACTAGATATTTTTATGGGTTCTTCTCACTATCAAAATAATTTTATTAATAATTTTTTTAAAATTATCCTGAATTTTTAAATTAAAATTAATTATAAAAGAAAAATTAAACTATAATTGAAAAAAAAAATTAAATTAATTAGATTGTAATTTTACGTTTAAATTTTAGACATAACCTTACCAAACTCACTTATTAATGTTTAGATTTAAAAAAATTTGTTTATAAAAATTAGAGTTTAAACATTCATTTTGATTATTCACTAAACGAAAATAATTCATATTACAATCCCAGATAAAAAAAAAAAACATAACTTTGGCCTAACATTGATGTTCTTGTTATGAACTAATAAACAGAACAAATCTTTAAACCTCTCTTCATCATGTTATCCTCAAATCCAAAAACAACACAATTTACAAAAACATCATATTATCATATATATGTAATGTAATCAATGGCTTTACATTTTTCTATATTCATTCTTTTAATCTCCTTTTTTTTACTTCAACAAAACCCACTTCTTGAATTGAGCATGACAGGAAAACCCCAATGAGAAGAGAAAACAAGACCTTCTCTATTCATCCCTACATAAAGCTTAAAAATTCTTCTGGGTAAAGCTAAAGCCTTAAGAACTAACTTCCTTGACCGGTTTACTCTAAACCCTTTTCCTCTAATCTCATGTTTCTTCCCCAAGTTCTGTCTTTTACTCTCTCTGCTTCCTCCTCTTGTCGCTTTCACTTCATCACCACTTAACTTCTTGTACCCACAAGATTGTCTCCAACGGTACTTTCCTACAATATTCAGCATTTTTTTTCAAGTAACTTAACTAAAAAAACTTGAAATCGAAAGAAGAAATTAACCCTTTTTGAGTAAATTTAACAATTGTGGGGAAGATTTGATGAAAATGAAATTGGTATGGGGTTATTAAAAGAAGAAGAGAGATTGAGAAAGATTCTTAAACCACATGGTTTTATTCTTTTATTTTTTATGTATATAAAAAAAACCCACAAATTTGCATTTTTTTTGTTTGTGAAATTTTGTAGCTTTGGAACCACATAAGCAGAGAATTATATTAGTAGATTATCTGTATATGGACCTACGCTGCTAAGGCTGTGACTGTGATGCAACAATAAATGAATAAAAGACAAAACTTCTTTTAGAAAAGGATGAATCTTTATTACCAAAGATTATGTTCGTTTTAAATCGGTTAAAAGGGCAATATTTGAGGAGACAACTCCAATCATTGGAATTTGGATGCCTCTAATTTATCAAATTTATTTTTATTTTTTATAAATATGAAATTAGAAGTGGTTGGTTCATTTAGGGAAAAAAAACTAAAATCATTAAAAAATTAAAATTATAAATCTACTAATAAATAATTAAGGAGAGAAGAATAATTGAAGACGAAAAGACAAAGGTCTAAAATGTTCGTAAACCACAATCATTAGATGGTCCACAATAATAAGTCGGCTGCTCATTTTTTTTTTTTTTAAATTCACTTTCGATCCAAATCAACTATTTTATAATAATATTTCATTAGTTTGTTAATCTAATGTGTTTTCATCACTAAATATTATAATATTTCATGTTATTATTGCAAAAAGGAAATAAAATAAGAAGAAATTATCAAAAAATATATAAATTTCATATATTTAAGAATCTAAAACATTTTTTTTGGGGGTTAAAATACCCTATTAAAACACTCTAATAAAATACTTAAAAGACTCCAATAAATAGAAAATTATATATTTGAATTTTTTTTATTTTTGTTGTAGAAATTTATATAGCTGAAATCGAAACCCATGAATGGGCCCATTTAGAGTATAGAAAGCCCATTATAGGCCCAATACATTGGTAAGGAAGACGAAGACGTGTTCAGTGACTTGTTTAGGAAGAGTGACGCTGAAAAGGAAACTGACTCAATTACGTTACATTTGCGTTATTATTTTTCTCACTAAATAATGACAATATTTGATTAATAAAATATTAATTAAAGATAAAAAAAAACAAGAAAATGATGACTCGAATCGACGCAAAGTTCACGTTTCTTGCATGATCCTTCGTATTGTATATTTGTATTTAATCCCCAAAACCAAATCTTGAGGACTCTTTTTGGAAAATTACTAATTAATAATCGAAATTTTGATATAATCCTAATCCATAATATCTGATTAATGACGTAATTAATTAAAGAAGAGAAACACTATGCACAACACAACGAAGAACACAGAGAGGGATTTAGTAGAAGCAGTAAGAGGAGGGTTTGTTTGGATGAAGAAGACGGTATAAGCGTCTTCTGCGGTAGTAAAACGCGATTTTGAGACGCGACCAGACGACGCGTTTTAATCTTCGAGCGGATTTCACCCTCATCCACACAACTTTCTTCATCACTCTCTTCACCGATCTCTTTATCTTCTCCGTTAAGCTCTGTTTCCTCGAAAATTGATAACTCTTCAAGAACAACTGTCTCTTCTCCACGTATTCGCCATAGTTATAGTAACCGTTGTTGCTCTGCCAAACGGCGCCACTGTTTCTGCTCATCGGAATCAAAGAAATGGGAGGATTTAGGATTTTAGGGTTTCTTGTTACCGCGGGAAATAAAAAAGGGGTCGAATCGAGATCCTTTGCGCAGATTTTGATTTGTAAACACTAAAACACTCCGCCGTTGCTACCGCCGCCGTTGAATAAAATCGACGAATAGGGTTCAGAGCACTTATCTCTTTTTCTTTTTCGCACTTGTTGTTGGTTTATATAATGGTGAGGTTAACGATGTGCTTTGAATGGCGTCTGTGTCTCTCTCTCTTTTTCTCACTGGTCAAATCAAATACGATTATATCAGGTGAGACTTTAATCCAACTTCCCAACAATTTTAAAGTCAAAATTAAATAAAAAGGGTCAAACTTCACGTTTTCATATAAACCATTTACACATTACACATTATTATAAGAACAAAGATAGCTAATTTTGGGTTTCAGTCACAATTATTATACAGTGTTACCATAAATTTCACACAAAACATTCCCTGTAAGTAACAAATAAAGATGGCCTAACTCCTCCAAACTTCATGAAAACTCTGAATGTAAAATTGCTCCAAACTTTTATCTAACTTTCACACCAAATCATTCACTATCATTCGAGATTTTAACCAAAATTCCATATCTTTTTTTTTGTATCTACAAACCAGAACGTGTAAAAGAACAAGGAACAAGAAACAGACTGTGCAAAGGAATTGGTTTTAAGATGGGTTTTAGCTTCATTTATCTCCATGTCTACACAACTTCAAAGCTCTACTGGATCTAGCACTGTTCCCCATTTTAGAAATCTTTTGTTACTGTTAATGTTTTAGCTTCTATGTCCTCTTTTTTCCTCCATTATCTAGGTGGTGCTCCACTTGGATTTGCAGAGGGGACCTTGCTTGGGTAGCTTGATATATCAATGTCAATTAAAGACATGTCGTACATGGCGGAATGTGACCCTGAGGTGTCCACAAGCAAGGAAGATTTCATAGCTTCAGAGCGAACAGGATCAAAAGTTACACCGGTAGATTTTGGTGTGTTTGCTCCTGAAGATGATTGACTAGAGAGTGAAACACCATCTATCTTGCTTCCATACATGTGTTTGTTCTTTCTAACAACATCCATTTCTTGACCAGTTGGCACAAATGTTCGTGATCTGTACTTCCTTGTTCCTTCCTCACCACCATCGTTATGATTATAGAGCACATAATCGTGATAAGTAGGCGCAAACTGTGTAAACCACAAATAGCAACAGATCAGAATCAACACATTAAAAGAACATATAAATCATTACAAAATGATATGATTTATAAGGAATCACTTACCTGGTGAACAGTATCATGGTAGAAATCATTTAGTTGTACAGCATGTGCTAGACTTCCTGAGAAACTGTGAGCTCCTCCAACATTGGCACCTGCATATTCCTTGTAGGGAAATGCATAAAAATGAGCAGCTGCAGCAATAAGCATTTCGACACATATTATAAAGTTTTGGTAGAGAGCTGCTTCTTCTTCATCTCTTATAAATCCAGACTTAGCAGCAAGAAAAACTAGAACACCCTGTATTAACAAAAAAAGGGCAGTGAAACAAAAGAAACGAGTTAGATTAAGAAATTTAAGCAGAAACCAGATTCAGTGATAGCATCGAATAAGAAATTTTACCTGCCAATAGGTTAAGAAGACAACAGACTTTATTATCACAAACTTTGGGACTGGATTAAATGGCTGAAGCAGATCTTTACATGCTACATAAAATAGCACCAGCGCATATAAAGCTACTGTGTATGATATCATATATATGATGGTAAGATAGAGATATGATTGAGCAGGGTTGAAATTTCCGTCCTTGTATTTCCCTTTTGCATAAAGAACAAGTGTGACAGCAACCAAGATTGGCTTAAGAATTACAAACTGCAGACAACCTTGCTTACATCGTCGAATAAAACGCCTAAACCAAAAGATCACCACGCATGAGCTAATAGAAGTTAACTAAGACAGTCATGGAAAGTGTGTTTTCAAATTGCAAACTAACCCGTCTAATGGAAGTGGCGGGAAGCAACATGTCATGAGATACCACGACGGTTTCAGAGAGCGGCCACTTAAACTTAGAACTACAGATCCTGGGCCTCCAACCCATGCTAAACACAGGGACAGGAAATTGTAAATCACCCATGCTTCATAACTGAAACAGAAAAAGACACAAAGCCTTAGGAACATACACCATCAGATCCCCATTTGCTGAAGGTAGAAAATGAAATTGGTGATCATCATCTAATCTCAAGGGTCAATGAGATCTAAGTATAGTCGCTCGAGGAAGATAATCTCTTGTAAAATTAGTAACACTTACACTTCTCGGATGGAATTAAAATATATTGAGCTTCTGGGCAACACAAGAGACAAGAATGACATCAAAGCATAGACCTGTTGTGAAAAAGAAATCAAGAGCATGTTAGCTATAGAGAAATGGTGTTCACAGTGAGGATGTACAAACCGAGCAAGCATTTAGAAGTGCTAATACTAACCGGGACCATGAAGACAATGCGCACAATAAATCTCTGATAGATGGGTTCTGTATAGTTCAATAGATGCTTGTAGATATGGAATAGTGCCAAAGCAATGGCTCCGACAGTGCATATAAATGCCAAGATATTGAGATAAATGGGTATCATATCCGCCATTCTGCAAAAAAAAGGGAAGCAAAAGCAGACAATTTGTAAGCACATACTGATCAAACTTGGCGGATTCTAAGCACAGCAAATGCAAAAGGAGCTACGAGTTAGAACCTGTACAAGAGCTAAGACGGATCTGAGTAAAGAACGAATTGGCTTTTGATTCTCCCTGCAGAGATGTCAAGAGGCTGCTGGGTGAATGGCTAATCAGTAACAAGCAGAGCAGAAAAACCCTAAATCCAAGCCCAATTTCGCGATCCACAAGCAGTTCAACATGAATTAGCTTTCACAAAGTGGAATCGAGAAATTGAACAGGAATTGATGGGTTGTTGAGTCGAAACACTGAATAAAGATAGCAGAAATGAAGCGAACCCCAGAATTCGGGAACGATCTGGGAGTGAAGCAAACGCAATGAACGAGGGCTTACCTAGAAAGCCGAAGAAGAATTCGTAACCGTAAAGCAAAAAAGAGGGATGCAGAACGCAGATCAACTGAAATCGGAAAACCCTGGACAGCAAACCTCGATAGAAACACACTCCTTCCGGATTTTTCGATTAGGGGTTTAACACCTCACTTTTTCTTCTTTCGGAAAGAGAAAACTTTCCGGAGTATGAAATTCAAATTCACAGTGGATAAGCAACACAAAGACGATGATAAGAAGGGGAAGAAGAAAAATGCAGAAATTGAAGGAATTATTAATCAATTCCAATCCAGCCTGAGAAGTTCAAACCCTAAATGAGTTTTATTTTTTATTTAAGAAATCATCTGGAGAATAATCTTATTCCCTTCCACCTCAAGTCTACCCATTTCAATGATTTAATTCATTTTTTATTTTAGTTTTTTACTAATGGTTGGTGGCTTGGTGCGTTTAAATCTTTATATTGTCACCGTTACATGCCACAATTATTTTCATATTTTTAACACCTATGCGTACATTTTTCAAAATATGATCTGCCTTACTATTTGTGTAGAGATACATTTATTTTTAGATAACATAAACTATAATCTTGTAGCAGATAAATTTTAGATAAGGATTATGAATGGATACATTTATTTTTAAATAATAATATACATTTATATATAATCTTATAGCAGATAATGTAATTAATTATGCAATAAAGAGCAAACCTTTTACCAATAAATAAGTCAAATTTTGGCATAAATCGTTATGCTGTAAACTTTTGTTCATAGTACATATAAGGATAAACTTTTATTTCAGAAAAAAGCTTTATATAAAATAGTTAATTTCTATCTGTTAAATTAATTCAATTATAAATTAATCTTAAAAATAACTATTATGGAGTTATGGACTAAAATGCTTCTGGGCTTAGCCCATAAAGGCCCAACTTAGATTATCCGATATCTACGCCACTTGGGAAGACAAAGCCGAGCAGAGAAACAGAGCAAGAAACCATTTCTTGAAACACTACACTTCCCTTATCTTCCCCTTCCTTCTCTTCTACGACCAGCACCGGCAAATGGCGTCGGCGCTCGGAGCTCCTGGTCTGTTCCTCATTCCTTACCTTGAAATTTCGAAACCCACGACGAAGAAGAAGACATCAAGCTTACTTTTTTCCCTGAATACACCATTCTTCAATCCTTTATCACTCAGGAGAACATCTTTTACTCACTCCACTTCATCTTCCCTTCTTCTTACTTCGGCTGTAGCGACCCCTAATTCTATACTCAGCCAGGAGTCCTTTAAAAGCCTTGGTCTCTCTGATTTCGATAAAAGAAATGTCTCTGCTGATGCAGCTACCAGCTCCGACGAACTCGCTATATCGAAGCTTGGTTTGCCTCAGCAGCTCGCTGAATCTCTCGAGAAGCGTGGCATTACTCACCTCTTCCCCATTCAAGTACTTCTCTTATGGCTTATATTAAGGCACCAGTCTTTCTTATGTTCGTTTTTTGTTCTCTTTGTTGTAATCGTGTTCTGATCTCTATGTTCCAGAGAGCTGTACTGGTTCCTGCACTGGAAGGCAGAGACATTATAGCTCGTGCTAAAACAGGGACTGGAAAGACTTTAGCTTTTGGTATACCCATCGTTAAACGCGTTACTGAAGCTGCTGGAGACTCCACTTCTTTCAGGTTCTTCTTCTTAACTCTGCGTTTCTGTTAGCAATTGTAACTTCCATGGATTCTAAATGTGTTTGTCTTATGAACAGAAAGTCTGGTCGTCTTCCTAAAGTCCTGGTCCTCGCACCAACAAGAGAATTGGCTAAGCAAGTAGAGCAGGAGATTAAGGAGTCTGCTCCTTATCTGAGCACTGTTTGTGTTTATGGAGGGGTTTCTTATACCGCTCAGCAAAGTGCTCTGTCTCATGGTGTTGATGTTGTTGTTGGAACTCCTGGACGGATCATTGACTTGATCGGAGGACAGAGTCTGAAATTGGGAGAAGTTGAGTATTTGGTTCTTGATGAAGCTGATCAGATGCTAGCTGTTGGGTTTGAAGAAGATGTGGAATCAATTCTTCAAAGTCTGCCATTACAAAGGCAAAGTATGCTTTTTTCAGCAACTATGCCTGCTTGGGTCAAAAAATTGTCCAGAAAGTACTTGAACAATCCACTCAACATTGATCTGGTTAAAATCTCTTTTTTTAACCCTTTTTTTAAAGTTAAAAGAGAGACCAAGAATCCTAACGTGATGTATTCTTTATATTTTGCTTTCAGGTTGGAGACCAAGACGAAAAACTCGCCGAGGGGATCAAACTTTACGCCATTTCAGCTACTTCAACATCCAAGCGCACTCTTCTAACTGATCTCATAACAGTATGGCTTTAACAGCTGCATATTTTGCTGTTTCCATGATGTGGTTACTAAACTGAGTATATCTGTTTTGGAAGGTGTATGCAAAGGGTGGAAAGACCATTGTCTTTACGCAAACCAAAAGAGATGCTGATGAAGTCTGCTTAGCATTGTCAAACAGCATAGCTTCTGAAGCTTTACATGGAGATATATCTCAGCATCAAAGAGAAAGAACACTCAATGGTTTCCGGAAAGGGACATTTACAGTTTTAGTTGCTACTGATGTTGCATCTCGTGGACTTGACATTCCAAATGTAGATTTAGTAAGTTTTTCTAGTGACCATGACCCAGTTTTGTGTACTCTGACATCTGCTTGTTCTAACTCTTTTTTTTGTATCACAGATTATCCATTATGAACTTCCTAATGATTCAGAAACTTTTGTGCATCGCTCTGGTCGTACTGGCCGTGCGGGGAAAGTAGGCAATGCAATTCTAATGTTTACCGGTTACCAAAAGAGAACAGTGATGTCTCTGGAGCGTGATGTTGGCTGCAGATTTGATTTTATTAGCCCACCAGGTGTTGAGGAGGTGTTGGAGGCCTCAGCAGATCAAGTAGTTGCCACTCTTAACGGAGTTCATCCTGAGTCTATAGAGTTTTTCGCAGCAACTGCTCAGAAAATGTATGAGGAAAAGGGAGCAGATGCTCTAGCTGCAGCTTTAGCACACCTAAGTGGGTTCTCTCAGCCTCCATCATCTAGATCTCTCATTACTCATGAGCAGGTTGGTTTCAATCATCCATTAACATTCAATACACCACCACACCGATAAATGGCTATTGACATCTTTCATATGCGTTGGACTGCAGGGGTGGGTGACATTGCAATTAACGCGAGATCCAATACATTCTAGAGGCTTCTTGTCTGCGAGATCTGTCACTGGT
Source organism: Aethionema arabicum (assembly GCA_000411095.1). Lineage (NCBI taxonomy): Eukaryota > Viridiplantae > Streptophyta > Magnoliopsida > Brassicales > Brassicaceae > Aethionema > Aethionema arabicum. Next base: position 845,411 of record KE151142.1, read on the forward strand.
TTTCTTTCTGATGTTTACCACACAGCTGCAGATGAACTTGGAAAAGTCTGCTTGATTGCAGATGACAAGGTTGGTTTCTGCAAAAAAGTAATCCAATAATAACATTTTGGGTCAATCTGTATTCTTTTGGGGATGCTGATTCTGTTAGTATTAGGTGCAAGGAGCTGTTTTTGATCTCCCAGAGGAGATTGCAAAAGAGCTGCTAGAGAAAGAATTACCACCAGGAAACAGTATTTCCAAGATAAACAAGGTTTGAGACTGACCTCTCTTATATCTACTTGATGTATCTGTTTATCTCCATTTTGACTAATGATTTGGTGTCTTGTGGTCCATTGTAGTTGCCTCCTCTGCAAGATGATGGACCACCTAGTGATAATTATGGCAGATTCCCTAGTAGAGACAGGATGCCTCGGGGAGGCTCGAGGGGGTCACGATCTGGTGGTAGAGGA
>KE151142.1:845949-858163 GCA_000411095.1 Aethionema arabicum
CACGAGGTTGGGGTGGAGGCCGTGACAATGATGATGAGAGAGGAGGGGGTAGAAGCAGCAGTTGGTCTCGGAGTTCAAGAGGTAGCAGCAAAGATGACTGGTCGATAGGTGGCAGATCAAGTAGAACTCCGTCACGGGATAGGTAATTTGAGTTTTAGCATAGTCCTGTGAATGTACTGTTTACCTCCTGTTTTTTGGTCCACCTGATAGATTTCTGTAGCAGGAGTTTTGGAGGTCCTTGCTTCACTTGTGGGCGCTCAGGACACAGGGCCGCAGAATGTCCTGACAAGAGAGGCTTTTAGTCAGTATGGTTTTGCTCTTGAGCCTTTGTCCTGGTTCCTGATGCAAATCTGGTGCTCACCTGCTGGCTCAAGCCTTGGTGAAACGCCATGGGCCATACTTCAGATGGGTCTGGTGATAGCAAACTCAATTTGGAGTGCAGAAGAGCCACCTGAAAGAGAAAATTGTTAACATTGCAGAAACTATGAAAGCTCATTGATCCAGTAGGTTTGGTATCAAGTGGTAGTTTAGCTTTGAATTAACAGAACCCCCATAGTTTTGTTTTGTTTGGTCGCTCTTATTCATCGGCTGTTACTTTGAAGAATAAAGTTAGTAGGAAGATCAATATTGAAATGAAAACATTATATTATATAGAATAGAATCATGTCATGTTGTTTTAGAACAATATAAAATTTAGAAGAAAATTAATGGTTAACCCAAAAAAAAATATGGTCAAGCAGAAACTTGTACGAAGCAAACGCCATGGCCTGAAAAATGAAGTTCGAATTGGACCAGACATTCATTAGTACCAAGACATAAACTTGGATTTTCAGCTGCGGTGTAAAAAGAATGATAATCGTTGAGGGCTTACCTGTTCAATGTATCGACTTTGGTCACTCTATGTGCCGCTGCCGCAATAACTAGACTGTAGCCTGGAACGTTCCATATAACAAATCAATTCAAGAATGTAAATAAAGTTTCTTAAACAGATATGAACAAAAGGGATCTGATAAGAAGTATGCATTATTGTTTATCAAGATAAACGCTAATATGTAGATCCAGATCCTTATATTGAGTCAGGCTTTCATATGTGATGTTTTTAAAACGGTCTTATTCTGTTGACTACTAATCTCATACTCTCATTAGACAAGATGCCTATATGATAGCACGATTAATTACCTTCTCAGCTTCAGGAGCAAATACTGTCTTTACCTCCTCAAAAACCTCTTCAATAGGCTTTGCAGCATGAATCTGAGTGAGCAACACAACATTAGTTATGAAATCATTACTAGGACGTGAAGTAATGGGACTAGAAAATCAAATTTCACCTTCCGGACTTTGCCCTTAGCTTCGTAGTACTTCACCACTGGTAAGCTAGACTCGAGAAACACCTTAAATCGCTTTCTTATCGTCTCAATATTGTCATCCTCTCTCCCCTTACATGTGGATAGTGTAAACAAATCAATATAGTATAAATAAAGTAACATATCAAATTAGATCAGAGCACGTCAAGTATATACCTGGTTCCTGTTCAACAGACGCTTCTCCATCTCTTCTTCTGGGCAATCGAAGAACAAGATAAACTTTGGCTCAATCTTAGTCTGAGAATCATCACAAGGCAAAGACAATCAAACACATATTACTTATACAATCACCCTGGCCAGCAGAGAGTTACCACCTAAACATGGCCACTCACGCCAAGATCAATTCAAAATTTTAAGCAAACTTACAACATTCTCGAATCCTGCTCGGTTTTCCTCATTACGTGGGAAACCATCAATCAGAAATTTGTCATTCTCGATTTCTTGCATTGCTTTCTGTAGAAGCTTGATTGTAACCTCTGAAGGCACAATCTTTCCTTCTTTAATCATGTTTTGGATCATCGTTCTGCAAAACCATTAAGATTACAAAAGCAAACCCAAGTAAGGCTTCAACAAAGGAAACAGTATTTACTCTACTACGTTTTGTCAAAAGATGCAAATGATCAGCAAAAATGAAGATGAAAGTTAACGTGCAATAAAATATTTTAGCTGGTGACGGTTTATAAATCAGTACTGCTTTTCTATACCGATGTTGTCAGATGGGTTCGGACATACCCATTCTCAGAACCTGATTTAATCTCAGCCCTAAGAAGATCTCCAGCACTCAGATGTGTGTAACCATAATGTTCAACAATGTAGGCACACTGGGTACCTTTTCCACTCCCTGGACCACCTGTCCGATCAATATATGCAATAAATAAGGTCAAAGAACTTAGAATCAACCTTGAAAAAGGTTTCCATTAAAAAGGATATAGGAGAACAACGTATGCAGAAAAGTATAGGGTTGACAGAGTAATGTGGAGGAGATAGAACTTACCCAGAACAAAAACAACAGTAGGCTTCTTCTCACTGGCTGCCATGACGATAAGTTAGTTATTCAAATTTTACCTGCCAATGAGAATAAACTGACCATAAGAGCCCAGTAAAACAAAGAAAAGAAGGAAGGCAACAGATTTACCACAGATTCAGTGTATGAAATGAGGTATGGTAACATACGGAGCATCTTATTGCATCTACTAAATACAAAGATAGATGAGACTAAGCGATCATTAAGAATCCTACTAACATAACATACTGATATGAGAGAGAATTCATAAATTGACAATGCACGAAATCAAAGTTCAACAAAAAACCAATGCATATAAAGCTGCATACTTGGAGAACAAAAGCACTGGCCAGTGGCCAAGCTGTGTAAAATGACAGAAGCGGAAGCTGAGTTTCAAGAAATGTAGACACAAATCTAAATGCCAAACAAATTGGCAAATAAAAGCAGCAACAGCTTAATAAGGTTTCATGATGAACGACTAATCAATCTCGTTAAAACACTAAACAATACAAAAAAACCAGATGATTAAGCCAAGATTGAAATGTCGAGCCTGTAAACTAACAGGAGCGGCCATACCCAAGGGAAGATAGTCAGGAAACCTAAACCAATTCCACAATTGTTAACTAATTCTCAGCGAATCGATCAAAGAAACGTGAAAGATCTAAATAACTAGCACAATTGATCAGCAAAAGCAATCAGATCGGAGCGAAAAAAGAGAAAATCAACCTTATTCCTAACAATCTTTCAAATGCACAGACACACAAACTCGGAAAACCTAGATTAATCAAAACGGAACAGTTGGAGACCGAATCATAACAATCCAAGCGAAAGGATAAAGTAATGGAAACTTGGGATCTAAATGTTACGCGAATCACAGGAGAGAATAAGAAACGGATCAAACAATATACACTACGGAGGCAATTTTCATGGAAAACAAAAGCCAAAATTTGAAACCGACAAAAGAAGACGCGAAGAAAATCTAGAGACAAACGCACTTGATTACCTGAAGCAATGGACCCGGGAAAATTTGCTTGATGAGAGATGCTGAAAATTCAGAGCCCCGGAGAGAACTATATATATGCGCACAGATATAGACAATATCATATTTCCATATTTTACATATCATATATTTCCATGATTTATATTCTTTTCGATATTCACATGAATTTTCTTTTTCACGATATTCACACATTTTAGTTATCATTTTTTTCTTTCGATATATTTTAGTATAATTTTAAAAAAATAAAAAAATAATTTAATATGCATTGTTGAGAAATTATTGGGATATTTTCTAGTTAGCTTTGAAAAAAAAATATATACGTGTATCACAGTATAAACACCTACATATGCATATTAAAAAAAAAGGTTTTGTGTTTTTATTATTTAAATTACCATAATTATTTATGCAATATGACCAAGTTATTTTATGATACTTTAGTATAGTCATATCCTTTTGTTTCACTGAATTTTAGATAATTAAATTAGACTTGTTAATTTTTGTACATCAATTCATGTTTTTTTCTAAAATTTTTAGAAAACTTCGTTTATATTTTGATTGCATTCTCTAATGTAATTTTAGAATATACACATAATTAATGTGTAAAAAGTATTAATAACTTAAAATTATACTATCAACTACATACACTTTCAACAAATCAATTTGATAACTGCTAAATTTTATTTTGGAAATCGTAACATTACAAACATACATATTCATTATTCAATCCATAAAATAAAAACACATCTTAATTATTTTATTTTAGTTCTTACACACACTATATTGCATATTTTAATAACCACCACATTATTATATTTTTGATTTTTAATATATTTTTTAGTGATAAGAAGAAAACCTTCCTTCAAGGTATCTAACAACATTAACATCAAGCTGAAACGCTTTAGCCAAAACCTCTGGCGCAATCGGAAGCTTTGATCCAAAAACCGCGTCTGCGATTGTAATCACACCGGGATTTTGACTACCAAGTCCAGCAAACGCAACCGCGTTAATCCTCCCAATATTCACTTGAAAATGTATCATACCAATAGGGAAAACGAATACATCTCCAGGATAAAGAACCTTCGAGAACAATCTATTATTGTCTTGATTTGACGATACAAACCCAACTAGTAACGTTCCTTCAACAAGTACGAGAATCTCAGTGGCACGTGGGTGCGTGTGCGGTGGGTTTTGACCACCTGGAGCAAAGTCAATGCGGACTAGAGACACTCCAAGAGTGTTTAGACCAGGGATTTTGTCAACGTTAACGGTTGTGACGTTTGAACCAACCCGGTTCATGGTGTTTCCCGGTATGTTTAGACCGGATGTGAAGAAATCTTCAGCGTTTACGTATTTTGGATCTTTGCAGAATTTTCCATTTACGAAAACTGAAAAAAAAAATCATAAAATGATTTGGGGGTTGAATAAAATAAAATTGTTAAAATTATTAATTTTATGTTACGTTGGTATTTAATAATATAAAATCAAGAACTATAAGTTATATTCTTTCTGTTCACAATATAAAGTTTTTAAATTAATAAATTTTTGTAACATCTTATAAAAACAACGGATGGAGTATATAATAAAGAGAGATCACCTCCATTAACGTCATCAACGGCAACACAAAAGTCTTGGAGAGGACTTGGATCGTAACATAATACACATGAAAATGCTAAAACCAACAAGATGGCTTTGGTCTGCAGGAAACCAACAAGGCCTTCCATTTTTCTAAGTATATTTATTAGTTTTATTTTGTAGTTAGGTTTATATTGAGAGATGAGAATCATGCGCTATATATAGCACAATAATATAGATACACACACTAATACACATGGCATATATATATATATATATATATATATTCTTTTGTTATTTTATTAAATTAAAAAAAAAATAGGTGTNATTAAAAAAAAAATAGGTGTTGTACGAAACTTCGTGGTTTATTATTCATTGGATATATGTATATATTTTTTTCAATTGAGAGTATAGTGTCTTACATCATCTAATTAGTCATACATAAAAGTTGCCTATTAGAAAACGTATAAATACTCTATAAAATATTAGTAATTAATTTTTTTTTTATAACTTGTGTATTTGTTTTAGTTGTTTTGCTATCGTTTCTGTCTAATAGACATGATTTTTTAAAAAAAATCATATAATTAATAAATATTTTCTTTGCTGAGTATTTTTTTTTCTTATAACAGATTTCATGGACAGATTCAATATTGCTTTCGTGGATTCAATGTGTTTTGTTTATGACTTATATGTAAATAAAATTGTATACATATATATATATATATATACTGTAGTTAATGAGTAGATAATGGAGAATAAATATATGTTTGTCACATTCTATGTACAAGTCAATATTGATCCAAATGTTTTATCTCCAATACTGATAATTATTGGAGTACACGACATCTTACGTATTGGATTTTCAATAAATATTCTAAGAACAACAATAATAAAATTTAAGGTTTTAATTGTTATTTTTAATGTGAAGTTAGTTCAATTATATGATATAATTGACAATTTGGAGTAGTGATGGCTAGTGGCTACGTATACATGATGAGGAGAGTGACCATACTATTCATATATTCATGGTAAGTTGGAAGATAAATATATATGTATATATATATATATATATATCAATGCAATTAAGACCACTTAATCGAGTGCTTTAACCACTAACATACGGTCATTATTATTAATTTATTTATAAATTAGCATTCCAGATTATATAATCTGGAAATATTTAATTTTATTAAAATCACATGTATTGTAAGTTGTCGATTAAAAATTGTGGATTGAACTTCTGAGATAATGTCAGCACATTCATTTTTATTGCGCATATTCGTCTCTATTATTTTTTTAAGGAGGCGGCTGTAATTACTAATTAATAAAGAAAATGTTTTTTAACAATTAATTTTTTGTGTTAAAAAAAGCAATTAATTTGTTTGAGTTAAAAAAAAAATAATCTGTAATTTCGTAATATTGATTTCAATATAATATTTTTTTTTAAATAATCTCTTAAAAGTGCTTTATGGGCTTAATTAGCCTTGAGTTATTGGGCTTCAGGTGGGCTTTAAAAACCTTAAAATTAAAGTATCGGAGAGAAATGTACGAAGCATCGAGGATTTTCCAGTCCCAAACTTCTGTTGAGTTTTCTTCTGCTCTTTAAATTTGCTCCGTCGCCGTGGTTAAGCTTCTGGTACGGGCTCTCTGTTTAAGCTTAGATCGTAGATATGCCCGCCCCGGTTCTTGTTCTTAGTGAGTATTTCTTCTTCTGTAGCTCTCGTGGCTTTGAATCTGTGTTTTATTGTTAGTACCGTGTTTCAAGTTGTTAATGGTGCTGCTTCATGAAATGTTACAGAGGATTCGTTGAAGCGTGAATCTGGAACCAAAGTTCATCATGGTAATATTCAGGCTTCTAAGGTAGAGTATATGGTTGAATTTTTCAATGTTGTCTTCTCTCTGTTTCGTCTGATACGATCATGGTTTCACCAATGTTCTGGGTTCTCCATTTAACAGGCAGTGGCTGACATTATTCGAACCACATTGGGTCCTCGCTCTATGTTAAAGATGCTTCTCGACGCTGGAGGAGGTAGCTTTCTCTGCTGTGCAATTGCATCTTCTTATTTTTGTTTTTTCTTCTGTGTATGTGCATAAATTCTCACATGCGAGGATTCTATTAGGGGTTATGCTTTTTGAAAAATTTCGTTCTTACGGATTTTGAAATGAGTATGCTCTCTCTTTGTTTAAGTTGTTCTAGCTTCATTTTATGAGCTAACTATACATAAACCCTAATTATTGAGGGTTTTGCTTCAACAAGGTCCACTCGATAGAATTAGGAATAAGATTTAATGAACCTTTTTCACAGGAATCTTTCTTGTGGGTTTAGAGTTAATCCTTCTCGTATTCTGTTCCAATGGAGTGTTGTATCTGCTAAAATTTCCGGTTTTGACTCCTTTCAGGGATTGTTGTTACCAATGATGGAAATGCTATTTTGCGTGAACTGGATGTTGCTCATCCTGCGGCTAAGGTTTTCTTCTTCCCTATCTTACACGCCCTTGTTGTTTCTCTTCTCATTGCAATTTTTCTGATATTTGTTTCTGTGTTGATTGCAGTCGATGATTGAGTTGAGCCGCACACAGGACGAAGAAGTTGGTGATGGGACTACTTCTGTTATTGTTCTGGGTATGAACATTATATCTGATTATTCTTTTGTTGAACTTATTATCTGCAATGCTTGGAAAGTGTAGATTATCTACTTTAGAATTTGAGGATGTATGTTTCTGAATGCAACATGTCTTCTTGTGTTCATACTCTTTATCCAACAGCTGGTGAAATGTTACATGTTGCCCAAGCATTTATTGAGAAGAATTACCATCCCACAGTCATATGCCGAGGTAGACTTGCAGTTAGATGTTATAATCCCATAGTGTTATTATTTGTGTTTTCATTATTTTCATTGAACCTGGTTGTTTCTTTGCAGCATATAATAAGGCTCTCGAAGATGCTATCGCTGTTCTTGACAAGATTGCTATGTCAATAGATGTCAATGACCGTAAGTCCAACTCTGTCATGTTTTTTATCTTTTGCAGTTATGTTGGAAGATTTTGTTTTCTCGATTTTGAGCTTTTTGCTCATGCTTACTAAGGCAAGAATTGCGTATGTTACAGGTGAAACAGTACTAGGATTAGTCAAGAGCTGCATAGGAACAAAATTCACTAGCCAATTTGGAGATCTAATTGCTGTGAGTACTTTTATTACTGAAGATTTTTCCTTCTGCATTCTTAAAATACAAACTTATTTCGGAATCTGCAAATTTAGAAACTAGAGTTGAAACGTAAGGCTTGTACCCAGTCTCCAATTCAACAAATTCTGTACTAGTCTCTTTCTTCTGTTGCTTGTGGACTTAAGTGAAATATTCTTAGGATGGGTAAAGATATATAGAAATGTAGTTTACATCCATCACAGGGTTTGAACTGCCCTCAAGGGACATTATTTAGCCTGTTCTTCCAGCTGAGGGAATGATTTGTCAGAAGTACTGAGCTTACCTTTATACATCACTTTATTTTAGGATTTGGCTATTGACGCAACCACCACTGTTGGTGTTGATCTTGGACAAGGATTGAGAGAGGTGGATATTAAAAAATACATTAAGGTTGAGAAGGTCCCTGGTGGTCAGTTGGATGATTCCAAGGTTCTTAAAGGAGTCATGTTTAACAAAGACGTAGTTGCTCCTGGTAAAATGAAGAGAAAGATTATCAACCCACGTATTATTCTTCTTGATTGCCCCCTTGAGTACAAGAAAGGTGAAAACCAAACCAATGCCGAGTTAGTTAGAGAAGAGGACTGGGAAGTGCTGTTGAAGTTAGAAGAGGAGTACATCGAGAACATTTGCGTACAAATACTAAAGTTCAAACCTGATCTAGTAATTACAGAGAAGGGACTTAGTGACTTGGCCTGTCACTACTTCAGTAAAGCTGGTGTTAGTGCAATCCGAAGGTTGAGAAAGACGGATAACAACAGAATTGCTAAGGCATGTGGGGCAGTAATTGTGAACAGACCCGATGAATTGCAGGAGTCTGATATCGGTACAGGCGCTGGCTTGTTTGAAGTCAAGAAAATAGGAGATGATTTCTTTGCCTTCATTGTTGATTGCAAAGAACCCAAAGCATGTACTGTACTCTTAAGAGGACCAAGCAAAGATCTCCTCAACGAAGTTGAAAGAAATCTTCAGGTGCGTGACGAGTTTACTAAACGTATATATCACACAAGTCAGCCATTCTAACACACCTGATACATTCTCCGTACAGGATGCAATGTCTGTTTCAAGAAACATCATCAAGAACCCAAAGCTTGTTCCTGGTGGCGGAGCCACAGAGTTAACAGTTTCCGCTACGTTAAAACAGAAGAGTGCTACGATCGAAGGCATTGAAAAGGTTGTGTCTTGTCTTTTCAATTTCAAAATTGGGACTATTATATATATGTCTAATCTTTCAACTTTATTGGAGCAGTGGCCTTATGAAGCAGCTGCTATAGCTTTTGAGGCGATTCCACGTACCTTGGCACAGAACTGCGGAGTTAACGTGATCCGAACTATGACAGCACTCCAAGGAAAGGTATATCTCCGCCTTCTCTATTTCCCACTGTTTTCATACTTGAGGAACTCTGCTGATAAAAAACTGTTTCTCTCGTGGATCTAATCTTACTTATTGGCATTAGCACGCAAACGGTGAAAATGCATGGACAGGAATTGACGGTAACTCTGGTGCCATAGCTGACATGAAAGAGAGCAAGGTAAGAACAAAACAACAAGCTTTTTCTCCTGGTTTAATCTATGTTCCTCAAGTCTTAACCCTTTAACTTACGCAACTTAGATATGGGATGCGTATAACGTGAAGGCGCAAACATTCAAAACAGCGATAGAAGCGGCGTGTATGTTGTTGAGGATCGACGATATAGTGAGTGGAATCAAGAAGAAACAAGCTCCTGGAGCAGGTCAACCTTCAAAGCCCACCATTGAAACAGAAGGAGATGCAGACAACGAGCAAATACTTCCTGACTAGAAACCTTTGATTCTCTCACCAACAGAACAATCTTTTTTCTCTCTTTTTTTATTCAGTGTTTGTAGCATCTGATTCTAAATTTGCATTTTAACTTGACAAGAACAGATATTAAGAAGAATCAGTGATTTATATAAAAACCTTAACAAAAACAGAAGGTTCCTACTTTAGTGTCTAAATTGCTTTAATTTTAGTGATTTTCATTTTTTAAACTTTGAATTATTTTCGTTTGGTAAAAAAATATTTTAACTATCAAAATAGTTTTTTATACCTGGAGTTTAGTTAACTTGATGTTTTAAATTCTAAATATTAATAATCAGATTTTTTAAATTAAATTTTTAAATTTTAATTTGGAATTATAATATAATGTATCTAAATTTGGATTATATTTTTGTGTTAAGAATGAGTTTCGAGTTTAATTTTGTATTTGAAATTTAATTTTGATTTAAAAAATCTAGTTTGGCCTTAAAAATTTAGTCATTAAATATTCAAATTTCAGAATGTTTTAGGGTTTGAAAACCCATTTTCATAGCTCATTGTCTAAAATACCAAAAACTTTACTCTTATAAACATCTAAAACTTATAAGAATAGAAAAAATGTAGAAAATGAGAGAAAAACTCCATGGAATTTATGAATAAATACCAAAACTGAATCAACTACTTGGTCTTATTACACTAAACTGGTCCAAGGAATCAAAAGAATTCAAAAAAACAAGAAAAAAAAAACTAAAAACAGAGAAAAAAAAATCAAATTCAAGCAGTTCTCTTCTCAACATCATGTTCATCTTCCGCAAGCATATATCTTTTCCAGAACCAATGTGGTTTCCAAACACGTTCTCTCATATCATCAATGGCTACTCCTTTAGTCTCTGGTACAAAGAACATTGCGAACAATCCCATCACTACAATCCAAGCACTGAAGAAGAAGAATATCCCAGATTTCATCTTACAAAGCATCGACAAAAATGCTTGTGCAATTACAAAAGTGAAGAACATGTTACAGGAGACTGCAACTGCAAACCCTGCACTTCTAGTTTCCAAAGGAAATGTTTCGCTAGGGATTAACCATCCTAAAGGTCCCCATGACCATGCGAATCCCATCACGAAAATACATACGAAAACCACCACTACCAGAGCTTCTGGCCTCGCAAGTGTGCCTGTTACACCTAGTTTGATTGCTAGGATGATTCCAATGATCAACTGTTTTAGGAAAAAATTGAGATTAGAATGATTACTTCTCACACAAGAAACATATTTTTTTTTGTCTTAAACACACAAGGAACATATTTTAACTTAGGGATTATTTATGGTATTTTAGATGAACAATTCTTGTGGTGACAAAAAACTTTCAACCAACAAAATTATTTTTTAAATCCTATATTTTGATAATCATTTTTTCTAAACCTTAAATCTTAATAACAAAGTTTTTAAACTAAAATCTCAAATTTAAACTTTAAATCTTAAATAATATAATTAACTGAAATTTGAATTATATTTTTTTGTTAAATTTTGAGATTATGATATTTGTGGAATACCCTAACAATTTAGGGCATTTATAGAAAATCATGGTGGATTAGGGCATTTCATGAAATTCCTCTAAATTTTAAGATTATGGTTTAATTTTATGTTTAACCCTTAATTTTGATTCAAAAAATCCACTGAAATTTGAAAAATTCGATTACCAAAATTCAAGGTTTTAAAAATAATTTTAACAGTTTAGGTTTTTTTTTTTTGCCAAACTCAGATAAATTAAGGATCTAAAGTTACTTAGGACACAAGAAACAAGGAGAAGAGTGTAAAGAACCTGGCAAATAAGCATATGAACTGAAGATTGAAGCAAGAGAAATCTCCGACCAGTTCTATCAACCAAGTAAATCCCAACAAAAGTACTCAAAACATTAATCGAACCAGTAACAACCGCCGAAAGCAAAGAAGCATCATTCCCTAATCCAACGGTCTGAAACAAAACCGGTGCATAAAACATAATCGCATTGATTCCTGTAAACTGTTGAAACAACTGAAGAAGCATTCCAATCACAAATGGTGGACGACTTGCAGGCTTCAAAAGTTTCCTATAAGGATCTTTAACTTGTCTTGCAATGTCACAAGCTTGAACTATAGATTCATACTCATCATTTATATCTTCAACTCCTCTGATTTTTCTTAAAGCTTCTTTACCTTCTTCGTGCTTGTTGCGTTCGATGAGACTAGTTGGTGTTTCGCAGATGAGGAGTGACCCGAAGAGGAGGATAATGGCGGGAACTCCGGCCCCACCGAG
>KE151142.1:858262-869383 GCA_000411095.1 Aethionema arabicum
ATGTTGGCTATTAGGATTCCTATTGTTACCATGAGTTGAAAGACTATGTTTAGACCTCCTCTGAGCTGTGCTGGAGCAATCTCTGAGAGGAAAAGTGGTACTGCCTGTGAAAATGGTTAAGTAAGATAAGAGTTATGCATTACCAAAAGCTCCTAATTTTGAATAAATTTCAGAGTTTTTTTTGCCATAAACTATGCAACCTGAGCAGGGCGGACCCTGAAATTTCGGGGCCCTAAGACAAAATTCGAAATGGGAGGGGGGTGCTATTTCATATAAAAAAAATATTTTTTTTACAAAGCTAAATATATGATCTTTGGGTCATTATAAATTGGGGGCCGAGGCGAATGTTTCGCCCGACTTGACCCAGAGCCGGCCCTGAACTTGAGGGGTGTTTTTGTAAAGATTTGTCTTTTAGAAGTTATGCATTACTAAAAACTCATAATTTTGAGTAAAAGTCAAAGTTTTTTCGCCATAAACTATGCAACTTGAGCGGGATCGATCCTGAAATTCCGGGGCCTAAGACGAAATTCGAAATGGAGGACCGCAATTTCATATAAAGAAAATAATTTTTTTTAGAAAACTAAATATATGATTTTTGGGCCATTATAAATTGGGGTTGAGACGAATGTTTCGTCCGACTTGGTCCAGGACCGGCCCTGAACTTGAGGGGTGTTTTTTTAAAGATTTGCCCTTTAGAAATTGATGTTTATGTGTACCTGATTACCAAAGCCAACACCAAAACCAAGCAAGATTCTTCCGATGATCAACATGGTGAGATTAACAGCTCCGGCGGTGAGACCAACGCCGATCAAGAAGAAGATAGAGGCGAGTTGCATCGTAGGCTTGCGACCGAGTTTAGAACAAGTGGCTGAAGCTAAGAAACTAGCTACGAGAGCAGCAAGGTAAAGAGATGAAGTGAAAAGCTGCAAGAATTGGTTATCATATTTGCAGTAATTGTTCTCATGAGCAAGTTTCTTCTTCTCCCACACTGCTGGGAAAAATTTCTTCAAGAAACCGTCCATGGCCGTCACTCCACCTGTTTTGATTTTTATATACAAGTTAGGTTTTTTTATGTTTCTTGGAATACAAGAAACGTGAAAAAAAATCGATAAACAAACCTGAAATTCCAATGTCATAACCGAAGATCAAACCACCAACAGCAGCAATCAGAACGCAAATGAAGACATAAACAGTCATTTTAGCCTCGAAAGCCGGGGCATTGGCGTTAGACACGACAACAGCCATGTTTTAAGTTAACTTCAGTATAAGTAACTCTGTTAAAGTGTGACAAAATGTGTCTAATTTGTTGTGTTTTTGGTGAAAAGGAGAAGTTAATTAAAGAGAAGACATGAATGATGATTGTTGAAAGGACAAAGCCTGTTGGAGAGAAGAGAAAGAAAGGAGAGAGATTATATATAAGAGAAAAAAAGACAGTAAAGTCAGTGAGTAAAAAAAACTAAGATCCAAAGTTGTCTAAAAATGGGATAATGTTTAGAAATAGGTAAGACGAAAAAGATGGTTATTGAATGGTGGATAAAAAATGGGATTAGGTTTTGGATTACAATCTCTTTAATTTCTTTCCCATTATTTTTGGGGATACACAGTCAAATCTCTCTGTACCAGCTGATCTGGAATGTATGAACCCGGTTAACTAAACCATCCATAAAATTAAACAAATTGATATTTAAATCATTGGTTTAGTTCTTGTCTGGTTAAATTGAGACTCGGTTTGATATGGTTTAGTGTTTTGTTGTATTGTTTTCTTTCAAAATTGATATATAATTAAACTGAACCGAACTTAACCAAACTGAATTAGAATTCTAAACCGGAAATTACAATCGAACGTGGATGTGTTGTACATAGATTTGTACGCATGGTACGACAGATAATTTGCTATTTATTAACAAATAATTAAAGATTTCGAAAAAGTTACATATAATCAGTGATTAAATCAATACGCGGCAAACAGCGAATATATGACGTTCCTAATTTAAGATCACACAATCGATAATATAGTTGTATCATAAACTTGGCTATTAATGCCTTTGGATGCTAAGAATAAGAGGAATGTTTTCTTTTATTACACTGGAAAATATAATAAATGAGTTACACAGTAACATAACATAATTTTTATTCTTGAATAATTATACTAAGAAAACAAAAAATACAATTTTGGGATGTTTATAAGAAAATAACAACATTGGATTGGGGTTTTTAATTGATTGATTGACTCTGGAATCACAAAGCACTTTTAGCGGTGGGATCTGAAGCATCAAGCTCCTTGTACATGTTTGTTATTGCTTCTGCGAAATATTCCTTTGCTTGTGGTCTCTTTATCTGCAGAATTTAACCATTTCATTTTGCCTTAATTTCATATTCAATACTTCGACCGATTCAAACCAAAATCTACCAAAAAGAGCGATCTAAATACTTGCGTTTAACTCTATATCCGAACAAAATTTTAAGCGTAACCAGTCTAGACCCAAGTGAGCAAGACCCAAGTGAACAAATTTTATCAAGATTCATTAGTGACAGCATTGGGTTCGACAGTAATGCTAGCCCTTACGAAACACAAGCCATACTAGTTACTACACAGTCTACACCTACACCAAATCCTGATAAAACTATGGTAGAATTCACCTAATTTGTACGGAGAGTGTTCTTGTGGAAACTAATTAGCTATGTGCTCAAGCATGGGTCTTGAAGAACTTACCTTAAATGTCGGAGTCAACAAGCCATTTTCCAGGGTAAATGGCTCTAACACCAAAGTCACCGCTTTTGCAAACTCAAATCCTCTCAACTGTAGGAAAGTGTTTTGTTTCCAAGTTAGTGATCGTGGTTATGAGAAACATTATCTAGGATAGAAATAAAGAAGAGAAATGGTTTCTGAGATGCATTGCCTGAGCTTCTCTTCCAACGGTATCCATCTCGGCAAGTACTGCTGCTTTTGCCCTCGGGTCATTGCACAATTCTCCCAAATTTCCATACTGCATATTATGACATAGCGATATAACGTTAATGATTTAGTGTTAGGTTGAGAAAATTTTGATGAAGGAGACTATATCACCTTAATGCCAGCTGAAGCAGCCCATCCCTTTAGCACATCCTGATCAACCGATACGACAGCCACCAGCGATGAATTAAAGCTATCACCTAAACATGGAAACAAGTGAGTGGAAAAGCAGATAACAATAAACCAATACTAAGCAGAATAGTTTCTGAATTTTATTTCCCTACCATATATGAAGCATTGGGCCACAAAGTTGCATTTTGCATACACGTTTTCAATTTTCTCTGGAGCTATATATTCCCCTTGCGCCAACTTGAAGATGTTCTTCTTCCTATTCAAAAAACGATGGAGTTTATCAAGGTGGTTCTTTGTTTGACAGATACCAACACTACCATATAGCTAACCACATTTAGGAAGACTACACCCTTACAGATCCTAGATTTTAGCTCTTAAAGAATACTTGCCAGCAATGTGCCTCAAATGATATTTAACAGCAAAGACACCACTATTCAAAACCTCTAGCCATGGGGGTAGGAAAATTTAGATGAAAAATCAAGTTTAGTCCCTGTGAACCAAGATGATATAGTGGATAATGAGAAACCTGTCAATAATTTTGAGACGTCCTCCTGGCAGCCACAGACCAATATCTCCGGTGTGAAGCCATCCTTCTTCATCAATCACCTCTCTCCTGAAAAAGAATACATGTCACTAAAAGAATTTAGCTTTTGTATAGTTTGTCTGATGAAAGAGAAATAAGCTACTCAATAGGTCATACGTCTGGATTTCATCTTTGTAATAGCCTCTGAATATGATAGGACCCCTCACACATATTTCTCCACGGGGATGGGGTTGATCTGCTGACGTATAGTTCATTTCTGGTACATCCACAAGCTTTATTTCTGAAATAGGAATACATATCGCATTGCATATATCAATATAAAGTGTATACTTAGTTTCAAAGTAGTCTACTTGTTGTAACAGAGAATCAGTATAGTTCCTACCACAAGATGGATTAGGAGAGCCAACATGTCCACTCAGGTTATCATTCTCGTCCATACCGCTTATAACACAAGAAGTTTCAGTCATTCCATACCCCTCTGTTACCCTTCCTCCAAAGCATCTGGGGTACAGAGTCGTAGGGCAAGATAAAAGAAAATCACAAAGTTAATGCCCACTATAATTATTGATAATGAATGTCATGTTAACTATGGAAGAGCTAGGGAGAGAGCGCAATATCTGGTGAGAGATTATTCTCGAGGATGAGGTCTGTTGTACAGCATGATAGAACACAATCTTTCAAAAGCAATTAACTTACATTTTCAAAAAGTCCATCACTTCAGGAGACAGAGGTGAAGCACCAGACGTCATAAATCGAACACGCCCTCCAAGTCTGTCCTTTATCTTATTAAATACCAACCTGTCCCATATGGGAGAAGCACTCTTTCCTGACCAAAGATAGACACACAAAGAAAATCAAGCCCAGAAAAGTATGAACTGATTCTTTCCCAACTCTTACAACTCAAAGGTAACCAAAATCTCAAGCTGTGTCAGAACTTACAAAATAAAGCTACAGTGTAACACAGATTGTTTTCCGTTTTAAAAAAATATATTATGCACAAACAAAGTTAATGGGCATGACAGGCCCTACCATTCAAAAGGGCTTGTTTCTTCGCATTATAGGCTGCATTGAAGAGCCTCTCTTTCAATCCACCTGAGGTTTTTACTGCATTGATGATACTAACAACAACAGTTTACCATTAATTCGATGACAAACCAAAAGCAGCAAAGAGCGCATATCAACAGACTGAAGCTATTATTACCCAGCATATATTCTATTGTATAATCGAGGAACACTGCTGAATATAGTAGGTCTCAGAGCAGCCAAATCATCCAGTAATTTCATATTATCCTGCAAAAATTTTCCAAATGGCTCCCATCAAATCTATAAATAAGGATTGAGGATAGGCACACGAGGAAGGGTCTAGAATCCCTCAAGGAGAAAAAGCAAAGAAAAAATCACATCTGCACAGGTATTAGTGGTTTCTTAATGCAAACCAGAGGATGTATCAAAACATTACATAGGGATAAGATAGGAATATATAGAAATTCTTTTCCAGGTTTTCTGCTTCTCAGTTTAATAGCCATAAATAGTCAGCTAAAAGGAGAAAGCTCAGTTTCTAACCCCTTGGTAGAATCCAACAGCAACTCCAAAGTACACTGACAGTATCTGGTTTGCTCGCTCATAGATGTGTGCCAACGGAAGGTACGAAATGTAACTGGAAAGTACAAGAGATTATGACGACATCAGTTACCAATACTTTAACGAAAACAAAGACCAATTCTCAAACCATAGAGAACCATGTAATAACAGATACATAGGAAAACAGTGAAAAAATTTAAAGTTAGAAGGAAGAAACAATGCACTTACACATCCGAAGAGAAAAACTTCACACTAAAACTGGAGCCAGCAACATTTGCAATCAAGTTCGCATGAGTTAGTACAACTCCCTTTAACATATTTCATCCAGAAGAAGAGCAGGCCAGGAAGAAATGAAACATACAGAATAAACAGTAGTTTAGATACTATAATGCATGAAAATGAAATAAAGATGAGTACCATCCCAGATTTGAAGATCAATAGTATTTCAAGTAAGCAAAACCTTGGGGGTCCCAGTTGTACCGCTTGTATAGCATATGGTCGCAACATCATCAGGTTTTGGTGGACAAAAAGGCTGAGGGTTACTGCGACCCTAAAAAAGTGTGTGGTCAGGCAACTATGAAAACAATATGACTAGGAAACTGCAACGGTTCGGTGCTACCAATAAGAAACATTCAAGGTATTCATATAATCACAATCAGAAACGATCAGATATATGAGAAAGGTTGACCCGTAGACTTGATATAGATGAAACTTGAATAAACGGTAACGTACAATGATATGTCTATACACTTGTGCATATTTGACTATTACGAATCTTGATAGAACACAGATTAGTAAGAAACAGAACATAACACATAATAGCACTGGAAAGAATTTGCAACCTCTTGAGTGATAGAATATCCTTACTCCCACTGATATTTGGAGAACTTATATTGCAATTAAATTCCAAAGCTCATAATAGTATTCAAGTACCTGGTTTAGTAACACCGAATATGATACAACTTTCACTCCTGCTGATGGCGGAAGTGACGGCAAAGATTCATTCAACCCTCCAATAACCTAATCGGCAGATGAGCTATCAGTTACAGATAGAAGAGGAAATTAATTTGGCAACTCCAGTCATATTAATCTATTCTCAAACATGGTTTCTTCATACCACCACCAAGCGTACAGTTGGCATCTCCGACAAGCCGCCAAGTACCTGCAAGTTCCAGCGATTACCCAAACCAAGCACAGAGACGTCAGAATAAACAAAAATTAACCTATAGTATGAGCTATAAAAAGAGAAAAGCAGCGACTTGCACAAAGCAGATGAGCAGGATAACGAGAGTTTTTCTTTCCCTATCACGCGGGTAAGCATCTGAACAGATAAGTAATTTCAAGCACCAGATTGTTGAACTTACAGAGTTTAACGTCTCAGGCACACAAAATATTGCTTGCACAGTTGCATGATTGACAATAAATTTTACAGCATCAGGGCCTTCAAAAAAAAGTATGATTAGAATATCAACTGAGAAATGAGCAATGGAAATAATGTGACGTAACAATATGCATACCCAGAGTATCATACAAAGGAACAGATACATAAGAATAAGAAGAACATGCATGATCAACGATGAGCCACTCTGGGCGGTTGATAAAGTAAATTCCAATAGAAGATCCCTAGTAGAAAGAAAAAAAGAGGCTTCAGTCAGCTGAAAAAATCAAGAAGATTCAGCTGAAACTTCAACAAAAAGAGATTTCATAATCAAAATAAATTACCACGGGGATTCCGTTATGAACTAGACCAGAACCTAGAGCAGTTCTTGCTGTACCAACTTCTCCATATGTCATCCATTTGTAGCTAGGAGAGAAACCAACCAGTCATAAAAGAATAGCTGGAAAGAAACTTGAGATGCAAATGCCGTACAAGACAGTAGATATATATATACAATCAGTAAGGTAACTCACTCTCCGACAGTTCCATCGACCCGTACACGATTTCCTAGATACTTGTAATCCCGGTAATCATGAACAGCATGCCTATGTATTCCAAGTACAGCAGTAATCAGAGAGCTGAAGAAAATTGTACGCTAGTGGAAGAAATCAGAGAGCGAATTTCATACTCAAAGTTGTCATGGAGGGTGCCGATGTCGGGATGATCAGGGAATCTACTGACGAGCTTAAACGGAGATCGAGCAGATCTGAGAATTTGAAATCAAACAGAACAAAACTTGAGAGAGAGATAAGTGGAAGGAAAATAATCAACCAAGTCGTCGCGTAGAGAGCCAAACCTGTAGACATTCCAATTTCCAGAATTCAATTTCTCGGGAAGCACAACACTATAGCCATTCTCTGGTAATCATTCAGAAACAAGGAATCAGCAACGGCAGCTTCTAAGATAATCAGAAAGAGAAAAAACGAGTACCGACCGAGGCCGAACTCTCCAGCGGTGGGATTGGAGCGAATGATAGGAGAAGAGCGAGAAGAAGTAGCAAGATGGGAGTGGATAGCGTCGATGCGGCGGCGTGCGGCGGTTGAAGAGTCCATCTCTCCGATTAGGAATTCGAGAGGAAAATGATCCAAAGATTACGTCTCTAAAGAGGGCACGCTTTTCAAACTCTGCTTGATGATGACGTCGCTTTCTTTGATTTCGTGAATCTTTAAAAGTGGCATATAATTATAAAGTTTGGATCATTGTTACAAAAGCGGATAACATAAAAAGGTAGAACCAGGTGACAATACAATCGGTCGATTTTTTTACATTCTATCAGTTAATTACATAAAAATAAAAAAAATTAATAAAAACTATGATTTTTTTTTTAATTCGACATTATTTGGTCTGATTTCTAGTAAGAAAAAAAATTGTAGATCTTAGAATCGAAAAATCTACAATCAAAAGAATTATAATAAATTATTTTATCAACCTCAATTATTTATCCGGAACTAATCCAGGGGTTTTGGACCGCTATTCATATAACAACGCTATATTAACTTCATTTACCTTGAATTGAATTTAATAAAAAAATAAAATATAAAAAGTGAAGTTGAATAATATAATTATTGTTGAGTTAAAAAAAATATATATATATATAATTATTGTTTTTGTCGTCATATAATTATTATTTTTGATGGGACCAAGATGAAACGGTTGAGCTAGAATCGTTATGGGCCGTTAGATAAAAAGACAGAGAATTGGGCCTAATAAGCCCAATTCATTAACCAATTTTACTTAATTTTAAAAATATAATTTTAATTTCAGAATTTAAACAAATACAATAACCACCAATATTCAAAATTCAAATGAAACCGAAACGAGAGAACCATGGAGATTCTCCCCCTTAGCGCCATAAATTTCAAATCACAGCTCAGTACCGAGTTTACATTCTTGATTCTGCACTTTCATGGAAGGAAATCCAATGGTGAGTTTACATTCCGATATCTCCACTAAATGTTTATCGAAAATCCCAAACACTTTTACTTTCCCTGGAATCCTCGTCTTCGTCTTCACCACAATCTTCCCATCCAAAATATCTCGCACAATCTCACTCAAATCCGCAACAAATTTATTGATCTGAAGAGTCAAACGACACGGCATCATCATCGCAGATTTAGCCGGAAACTCTCCTGATGGAAGATCAACATCACCGACTTGAATTCCTCTGTAATCAACCAGAGTCTTCACTGTACCGTGTTTAAATGTCACAATGTTTTGATTCTCAACTCGAAGATCGAGATGGATGGTGAAATTAAGCTGAACATCAAAAGGTAAAGCGATATGCGAAGATACACCTTCTATAGTTGCGGATTGAACCTCTATGATCGGGTGTTTTGGTTTGAATACGGTAAATCCAAGGATCACGATGATGATTACGATGATGATGAAGAGGACGCTGGAGATTATGAGGCAAGTTCGTAGTTTTGATTTAGGGTTAGGTTGTTGCTGGGTCATGACTATTGTGTAATGTGTTGGATATTGGATTTAGCCTTTGTAGAGGTTTAGTGTATTGATGATGATCATCTGTTAACTAATTTTTTTGAAGTCTGTTTTTATTGTATGGTTTGTAGTTAATTAGGCTGATTTTGTTTTGGGATTAAATGGTAATTAGTGAATAAAATTTAATTATGATTATTGTATTTCCTTAATTAGGCTGATTTGTTTCTGTAGTTTGATACTGATTAATTTGTTTTGACTTTTTACATTTTCTGTTTTTAGTGAATCAATATGAGATTAAATGAATATTATTGAAAATTACATTTTGTTTTTCAATTTACATGTATGTGTGTTGTACGTATTACACTGAGTTTGAATCTAATTAATGCTATAAGAAATAATTATAATACACACAAAATGGAGAAATAATTAATTGGATTTTATAACATAGTTATAAAATGGAGAAATATCATATTTATAAAGACTAGTATATATAGATATATTTATATAACATAGTTATAAAATGGAGAAATAAGTCGGTGCATTGTAATGTAACACATGGGATTTCGAAATAGTCGGTCCGTTGTAGTGTCCTAAAATGTTCAAAATTTATATCGAAACTGAAAATATAGATTTTGTTTTGAAAGTATGTGCTAATATCTATGTAATGAGTTAAAAAAAAATTATCTTGGAATGAAAAATAAAGTTAACATTGAGAATTTTTTTTGCTTTAAAAAAAATGTAATATACATAGAATAAAATCAAACAATATATACAAAAATTACTTAATGGAAGTGGTTTTTTTTATATTAAGATTGCCTTTTTTAATACAATTTATATAGAATAAAATCAAACAACATATACAAAAGTTACTTAATGGATTTGAATTTTTGATATACTTTACTTGGGAATTCTTAACTATCATTATTTTTTGAAATAGGAAAATACATAAATTTATGTATAAAAAATAGCTGTGCCACGTTTTCTATAAAAAAATCTATAAATATAGATTATGTGGATCTTGTTACAATAAGTTAGTATACATTGTATAATTATGGTGTTGGAAAAAAAAACGATTAATATATGAAAAACAAGAATAAACTATTAATTTGAAAAAAAGAATAAACTATTAATATATTAAAAAAACTATTGATATTCTAGAATGGGCCTCGGGAATGTATGTGTTGCCTTTTTGGGCCGACTCACTTCTTTAAGAATACTATGTTAATTGTTAGATATATTATTTTCATGTCAATATTAAACATTATTTAATCAATATATAATATAGAGAAAAATAAAATATCATAATCAAAAAAAAAAACTGGATTTTGCATGAAAATAAGTTTATCATACATTGTAACATCGTTTTCTCTTTCAGGTTTCTAAAAGAAAGACTTTGACATCCATAATATAATAATATTTTATTTAAAATATCAAACAATAGTTGTAAAAATAATAATAATAATTAAAATAAGAGTAGAGCAGAACCAAAACGAGTGGTCCAACACCAAGAAAGCCGCAGCTCAACGTGCCTTCATGTAAATTTCTTTAATTTTATTTTGTTTATTTTCATTAAGATTTGAATACATCATTTACATTGTTATTGTCTCTTTGTCTCTCCCAACCCAAATACTTTATTTATTTTTTGTGTATATGATAATATACTTTTGTTGACAAAAAAATATAATAATGCTAATTTAAAAAAGAAAAAAAAAGCGAAATACAAATGTTTCCTAAAAACAAAAAGTATCTTTTTTTTCAACAAAAACAAAAAGTATTTATTTAAAAAAAAAGGTATATAAATATAGATTTTTTTAGAACAACAAAAGAGTACTAAGTTTGAAAGTATTGTGTCGCTACTTATGGATTCTTGACTTTGAATGAACGCTTTTATTAAAAAGTGAGTTAATTTAGGGATCGTTAATTTAATTATTATCTTTCTCAAAATAATTTTTCTAAAACGAATTTCACTCAAAACCTTTTATTTTACAAAAGAAAATCATCACAATAATATGAGTCATATATATATATATATAT
>KE151142.1:869542-889284 GCA_000411095.1 Aethionema arabicum
TTTTTATTTTTACATTGATAGGTTGCTGTCATATTTATATAATTTGGCCCAGGCATTATTTCTGAATTTTAAAAAATGTACCACATTTAGGATAACTATTAATTTTTTGTTTATGTTTTTCTTCAATTGTTTCAAATAAGTGAACCTTTTTACAATAAAACAAGTAAAATATTATATTTTTAAATCCGAAAAACGAATGAACTAATTTAACTTTAAGTTTACCATTAATTATAAAAAAATTATAACTTTTCGATTTATGTTTATCCAATTTAATGAAAATTATCTCATAACCCTTTTATATATTATTTCCAAATCACAATATAAAAACAACATTAAATCTATATACAAAAATCGATCACTTAAAAAATATTTTCTATTCAATAATTCATATTATTCAAATATCTATACAGACAATAATAACTACAAAATAAATAATATCAATTCCGAATAACTTGAAAATCTTAATATATAAAATAAATAATATCTATACAATTAACATAAATAATTAAAGATCCTCTACCTAAAATTACCTTAGCAATAATCTTTTTTGAATTATATATGTTAATACTTAATAAAGAAACCACATATTATCACTTCAAATACATAAACGCAACGACACAAGGGCACATGTGCCGACATGTGTTTACTGTTCATAGCCTTCCATTGACTGATCCATCATTTTCCTTCATAATTTCTTTTTAAAATCTTTAATTTTTAATTAATCTCGATCGATGTTAAGACTTAATAATATAAATAAAATATTAATTTAATTACAATTGCATGGCTTAATTTCTTAATTAAATCACAGCTCTTAATACATGTCTGTAATTTGTCTCCTTCTGTCTCCTTCAACGTGTCCATGTGATCATCTTCCTTCTCTTAACTCTCTCCAAATCTCATCTTACTTCTTCCTTATTTTCTCACTCTCTCTTTCTCCAACATTTCTTAACCTCAATTTCTCTCTCTCTCTCTCTCTCTTCTTTAAATTCATTATCTTCAACTCCACTAGCTTCCTCAATCAAGTCCATTGCACGATCTGTGACTAACAAATTTTGATTTATAAGTTCCAAAATTTGAGTTTTTTTCCAGCAAATTCGATGGTTTCAGCGGCAGGAGAAGGGGTTTTAGCGGCGGAAGCGGCACCGTTGGGACCACGGATCTCGTTTTCATCTGACGGTGGAGGGGATTTGATTTGTATAAATCCTGTGGTGTGTAAGGAAGAGAAAGAAGGAAAAGGGTCAGCGAAAGTTGCTGACTTTGAGTTTTTATCGGAGAATGTAAGTCCTCAAAGAATGATAACAGCTGATGAGCTTTTTTGTGAAGGAAAATTGCTTCCTTATTGGCAAGTAAAGCATTCAGAGAAGCTTAAAAATGTGACATTGAAGACAAAAGAAGAAAAGGAAGAAGAGAATCGTGAAGTTGAAGTGATGAATAAAGATCAAGAAAAGAGAGTAAGTTGGTTTCTTGACGATGATCCATCTCCTCGTCCTCCAAAGTGTACTGTGTTATGGAAAGAGTTGTTGAGGTTAAAGAAACAGAGGAATTCGTCTTCTACGGTGAAAGAAAGAGCTTCTTCGTTGTCTCCGTCGTCTTCTTCATCGTCTTCGTCGTCATCTTCAAGCTCACTTGAAGATGCAGCGAAGAAAGAGGAGAGAGAAGGGAAGAGAGGAAAGACTAAAGGTTTAGAGAGGACAAGATCAGCAACAATGAGGATAAGACCAATGATTCATGTTCCTATATGTACTGTTTCTAAGTCTTCTGCTCCATTACCTCCTCTGTTTCCAATATCTCTGAAGAAAAACAGAGTAGAGAGACGCAGTTGAAAGAATCTTGGAAAGATTCCATGGATATTTGTTTAGATTCTTGAATGTTGTTCAAATTTCTTCTCATGTGACTGTTGATTCTACTCTTTTGAGTTCTATGGTGTGTGTGTTTAATTAAGCTTTTATGGTTAAAAGATCTGAGGTGTGATTTGTTGTAAATGTGAAATGCATTCAAGTAAAAAAGAAAAAGTCATTCTTCAGGTCTTTCTTGAATCTAAAACTGAAAAAGTGTTATTAGATTATGAAAAGATATGAAGTTAGTGATTGTGAAAGATGCGAAACAAAAAAGTAAATGTCAAAAACAAAAAACATATTGAAGTGGTTAGAAAATGATTCAAATGAATGATGGGCACATGCAAGATTCAGATGTTTTCTAAGATACTTTCTTAGGACCAATTGCTCCTGTTTCACTCTTTTCGAATTTGGGTCCACTTTCTTGTTTATTTTCAGCTTTGGTTATTTGGAGTTATATGCAAAAAAACACACATAAAGACTTCATTTATCATATAGATTGATATTACACAACAGAAGGATACAACAGGAGTGGGTGATTGGGTAAAAGAATGGTTTTGAACTCTCTCAGACACAGATTTGATTAGCTCCCAAAGTGTTTAAAGAATGAAATTAGATTTTACAGGTGTGAGTTATGTGTCTAATATACAAACAACCTCTACAGAACTAAACACAGACTCGAGTTTTGTTCAGATGCACCGGGAAAAAAATGGTTGTCTTCTGGGTAAAAGGTGAATTTAACGTGGTGGTGACGGTTGAACCAAAAAGGGGTTACCAGATGTCCTGAAGTATAACAACAATTAGAGAGTTTGTATTGGCCAATTTAAGATGAGATATAGTTTATGTAGGTTTACCTTAGGTCCAGTTCTGGTTTCTGAAGAAGTTTGCTTGGAATTTGACCCGTTAGATTGTTGTTTTGTAAGAACCTAATATCAAGAACACAACACATAACCCAAGTTAGCAATACTTACTGTGCAAAGATGTATACGACAAACAATGAGTATATTACTATGCTCTATGAATCTAAAAAGGCAAAGCTAAAAGACAAAAGGGATGATGCTAGAAAAAAATGCTGACTGAAGTATTACTGAAAGAATATGAGGTATAAGTCTTTTTTTCCACCAAGAAGGCAAGAATCTTGAGCAAAAGCAGACGATATGCAACAAGTTCTAGAGTAAACATTAAATGATAATGTAAGAACCGCGTGTAGTAATGTAAGAATGGGCACTTACAGCTCTCGTAAGTTCTGCATATCGCCGAAAGATGAAGGAATATTTCCAGTGAAACGGTTGTTTTCCAAGTGCCTTTAACATAGGAAAAAAAGATTACATTAGTCTATCAGTTTCTGTTCTATCATTATTTTAAGTCATGGACAGAAAAAGTAGTGAAATAAATATATATCCTCTTACAATGATTCCAGCAGTTTGAGTGAACTTAAGTCAGGTATAGGTCCTGAGAAAGAGTTGTTTCCCAACCAACTGTTCATAACACACGAGTATCAGCTGATGTTTGTGTTGTTCCGGCATAGATAAACAAGTCAAGGTACTTACATGGACGATAATGCAGTTAAGTTAGCAACTTCAGGCGCTAGTGATCCCGTAAGCCCCATATTAGTTAGGTTCCTGGGTACACAATGCATTACAAAGTATAAGTATATCTCAAAATGGTGCATCAGAAAACACAGGCAACATAATTTGGCAAGTTCGAACTCACAAAGTGACTATGCGAATTCGAGGGCCTTCTGAGCATGTAATTCCAGACCATGAGTAATTTTTAGGCAAACAAGGATCCCCATTCCAATCCACTGGTGCGTTCCGGAGACTGTTTCTAAATGCATGTAGAGCAGTTACTGCAGAAGTAAAACAGGCATTCAACATGTTACCAAAATGGTATCAATAGTTAATTACTTATCATGCTACCAAATGAAAAGCATGTTGTTCTCAGTCTTACCATCCCTTACGAGTGTTTTCCCTCCAAAGGGTATTAACTCAAACATTTCACCACCATTGATAAGAGGCGGAAGGCTTGAACCACTTCTAGGACTTAGAGTTAACGTTGTGAGACCATCAAGTGGCCATCTGCTTGCAAAGATCACAGCACCAGCTGGAGTGACGGACAACTCCCTATAATATGTGATACCATTGATAGATACATCGAAAACTCTGGAACCACCCTCCAATGTGTCAGAGTCATGGGCAAAGTATAGTGCAATATAATAAGTCGACTTTGGTAAGGGCATTGGAGGCCATGTGA
The DNA here is from genome assembly GCA_000411095.1 of Aethionema arabicum. Classification (NCBI taxonomy): domain Eukaryota; kingdom Viridiplantae; phylum Streptophyta; class Magnoliopsida; order Brassicales; family Brassicaceae; genus Aethionema; species Aethionema arabicum. The sequence continues at coordinate 873,631 of KE151142.1, forward strand.
ACTCCAAAGGTTGAACCTGGAGAGCTCTTAGATCTGTGTTGAATATCCTCGAAGGTGGGAGATTCCAAAATCCAGAAACCTGCACTCTCCTATTGTTTGGCACTGTCGAATTTAGCGAATAAGGCTCCCAGAACCTATCAAATTGATCATCTGGAAACCTGAAAGCAACATAATTTGACAGGGTAATGTAAATTTCCTACCCCATGAATGCTTCCAAAGAAACAAGAGGAAACTATCAGAATCAACATTCAGGCTAATCAAATTCAAGGCACCAAATCTCTGGAAAATTTAGTTTAAATCCCTATCTAGATAACAAATATCTACTTCTGTAGCTTTGATTTGACACATTAGGAATGAATTGAGCTCACCTGATGATGGGACCGCTGTATCCAAAAGCATGCCTAGCAACAAGACTCAATCCGAATCCGCTGAAGTCGGTACTATTGTACAAAGAACCATCAAGCCTGACGACTTCCAAAGCTGAGATAAATGGATCGGAAGTGGTATAAGAGTTGGCAGCAATGCAGACGCTAATGGACTTTCCTTGAGCTAGAAAAATCCCCTCGTAATAAGAGGCGAGACCATCGGCGTAGTCGAGGGTTGTATTGACGACCCCCCAAAAGGTTCCGTCGACAATCTGATCAAAGACTGGCGGCGGAGTAGCTTGTCCATTAACTCCACCGTAGTAGTAGGTGGTCCTGATCATATACTTCCAGCCGCGGGAAACGCTCATCACATAGCAAAACTTACGCGGAGTTCCACCAAGGCTAAGCGGGAATGATCGGACGGTAAACAAAATTTCGTCGAGCACGGTATCGGTAACATTCTTAGGCGTTCCACCAGAGACGAAATCCTCATCGGATTGCCATCGCTGGCCATTGATTACGGTAGAGGCAGACGCACCACAATCAATCAGAAGCGCTAAATTACAAAATTAGAAATCAGAAACCAAAATTGAAATCAAATTACAGATACCTCACACCAAAACCTAAACATAAGAATCGAAGAGATAATAAAATGATACCTCCGGAAGGAGAGGTCTGAGAGAGAGAGAAAGAGAGGAAAGAGAACACCGCAACAAGAAAGAGGAAGAGGCGGAGATGGTACATAGCGGCGGAGGAGACGGTGGTTGGGAATGAAGAGAGATGGATGAAGAAGGGTTTAGGTAGGAAGAAGGAGGGGTTGACCCTCCAACTCCAGAGATGAAGAAACGAGAAAAAAACAAAGAATTAGAGGAACAGGTCAGAGGGAGGAGACGAAGGTGTTATTTGTTGTGATATATTTCAATTTTGACTTTTTCTATTTTTTAGGAAATAAATTTAAATATCTTACTCTGTTATTTCTGTTACGGTCGAATATCGGAATATAGTCGGCGGTAAACACACATTTTTGCCGGCCGGTCATCTTTCACTTTATAATTGTTATATTCTTTTTTCTTTTGGTAAAAAATCAAAATTGTAAATTTTTTTTGTTATAAATTTAGTTACTTTAATTAATTACTGTATTAAATTATTTATTATACTCTTCCCTATTTTAATTAGTTAATTAGTTCAACAGCTAGTTTCTCCTTTTCGTTTATGTATTTTGACTAAATCCTTGTTAGTTGTTATTGACAAAAAAAAGGCTAAATGTTAATGTTGGACTTTGAATTGATTTTTTGGATTGACAAAAAAAAAATATCATATTTAAAAATAAATTTTAAATTTTGTCAATTAACATTGAAGTGTGGATTTTCTTACACAAACATTGAAATAAGCTGCATATTGTGTTTAATTGTAGAAAATGAACAATCGATACTTTATTTGCTTTTGGTCACTTTATTTTGTATGTTCCTCTTACTTTTATTTGCATGATTAAAGCAAAAATACATTTATAGGCTTTGGATGCAAAGCGTGCTCCTTTAGTTAATACTTCTAAAGAACGTCGTATCTTTAAATTAGCATAATGTCAAAGCTCAAACACGTCTACTTTGTGGCCGACCACAACGCCCTAACATTCTCAAATATATTATTTTTATAATATGGTTTTACTAACGCGACCTTTTCACGTGGGACCAATTTCTTTCTTCCCGTTTTCCGATACAGCGCATGTTAGCAAAGGTAATCCAACCGACGGCGCAATTGAAAAGTACGGTGGGTCCACGGTGAATGACCGGAGTTATCAATTTTTAAACACAAATGAGTAAAAAACACACATAAATTTGTTGTTTCTGTGGAAGAAAAAAAATTTGTTGTTTCTTTTTTTTTTAACAGAAATAAACGTGTTGTTTCATAAAACAGATTTAACAAAATAACTTAGTCAACATAATTTTTTTTTCTTTTAGCAATTACTCGACTGATAAATATTAATACAACTTATTAATGAAATATCAACCAAAAAATCACAATTACTATCGTAAAATTAAATATATTACTATTTTTAATGGTGGATTATTTACGCTATTAACAGAAATGAGAGAAAATAAATTAACGTACGGTTTCCCCTCCGCTTGGATTTGAAATCACTGCTTCCTTTGTGTACTCCTCAGTCGTCTCTCGTCTTACTCTTTCTCTGTGTGTGTGTGAAAATGGAGCAACACCTGGGAACGCATAACTACTGGAGCCTCTCTGGGGGAAAGGGACAGAAGAGAAAGCTGGAGGAAGGAAAGGAGGGGGCGATCTACGCTATGGCCGCCGACGGAGGCGTCGCACTCTTAGTGGCTTCTCAAATTGCTGTCCTGAACTCTACTTTCTCTTGGAAAGAAGTCGATCGCGTAGCTGCTAAGCGTGCCACTCAGGTTCTGGCTGAGCTCTCCACAAACGGTGAAGATCATCCCCGATTTTACTAATTTAGTAATTTCCAGCGCATTTTTTTGTTGTCCGTGACTAGCGAATCGTTGTTGTTCATCAGAGGATTTAGTGAACATGATTGTCGAGGGAGGTGCTGTTCCAGTTCTCGTTAAGCATCTACAGCCGCCGCCGTACAATGATGAGGATAAAGCTGAAAAGCCGTTGGAACACGAGGTCGAGAAAGGCAGCGCGTTTGCTCTTGGTCTTCTCGCAATAAAGGTTTTGATTCCTACTCTCCACTTGGATTGATACTTGTATGGTGTCTTAGCTTGTTGGAATCTACCTTCGATTCTCTCTAAATCAAGTTGGTTAAGCTAGTTTTCTGTATGGAAAGTTGTTTTACCAAGGGATTTTCGTACAGTTTGTGTGATATCTTATTGTGGAATTGACTGCTAACAGCCAGAGTACCAGAGGCTGATAGTCGACAATGGTGCCTTGCCCCATCTTGTGAGTCTCTTAGAGAGAAACAAAAGTGATTATAGTTCTCGAGCTGTTATCCGAAGGGCGGTAGATGCCATCACAAATCTTGCTCATGAGAATAGCAGCATCAAGACACGTGTTAGGTCAGTATATTTTAAATACTTTCCTTCTACCAAAGCTCGCATTTAGTACAACCAGCCTCATTACTGCCAGTTCTGGATGAGCAGGTTAGAAGGTGGTATTCCACCTCTTGTGGAGTTACTTGAATTTCCTGATTCAAAAGTTCAGAGAGCAGCAGCAGGGGCATTGAGAACCCTTTCATACAAAAATGATGATAACAAGAATCAAGTAAGTATTGTCACCTAACAGTTTTACTTAGTTTCTCGATGGAGTATGATAAAAGTTCTGTCCTGCAGATAGTCGACTGCAATGTTCTTCCCACGCTCATGCTAATGCTAGGATCAGAGCATGCTGCAATACATTATGAAGCGGTAAGAATCCATAGGAAACTTCTATTGACTGTAGAGCTTTTGTAAAGCCAACTGTTATGCTATTATGTGGAATGCCATCAACTTAACCAGTTAACTGAATTTTCAGGTTGGTGTTATAGGCAATCTAGTACACTCGTCTCCAAACATTAAGGAAAAGGTTCTTGCTGCCGGGGCTTTGCAGCCTGTCATCAGTCTTCTCAGGTAAGTGAAAACTTGCCATTTTGATTCACAAGGCCAATCATAAAATTGTTGTTGGTCTCAACAGAGCTGTAATTCTGTTAATCTTACATGCTAATTTGTTGCTGATGCTTTTCTCTTGTTAAGCTACTATTATGTTTTAGTACTGTTTTCTTCATTTTAATAGTTGTGGTTGCTTGATGTCTTTTGGCAGCTCTTGTTGCCCTGAGAGCCAAAGAGAGGCAGCGTTGCTACTTGGCCAATTTGCTGCCACTGATTCAGATTGCAAGGTCTTCGTCTCTGTTTTTAATCCCCACTTCTGTACTCTTTCTGGTGTAGCACAAACGTAACGACCCGGAGTTCGTTGATTCCCGTGAATACCGAACAAAGTGCCCTTCTCTCGATTAACAGCTTGCTCAAAGCTTTGAATCAAAAGGAATATAACGGAAAAGCTCTAGGAAACAGTTACGACTAAGATCTAGGAAACAGAATTAAAATAAAGTTTAAAATCGAAACTCTCCTAAAATAACGGAAAATATTTAACGACAAAGTAAAAAGGAATAAACGCTGCATCACTTTATATATAACGCCTAAAGTGATAGATAACTTTGCAGGTACACATTGTGCAAAGGGGAGCTGTGCGTCCTCTGATCGATATGCTCCAGGCACCGGACGTTCAGTTGAAGGAGATGTCAGCCTTTGCACTGGGAAGATTAGCGCAGGTTATAGCTTTTCCCTTTTGATCGTTCACTGTTTTCATGCTCTAATTCTTAGTTTGTTAGATAATATATACTTATATAGTCGTAATGGATTTAAGTTCCCAAGAGCCAAGGGTTCTGATTCCCCTATATGGAAGATGAAGTTTCAAAAATCATTGCTCTATATTTTCAATCGCGTGGCTATAAAAATGTTTAGGTAGCTTCAGAGATAACAAAACCAAAATAAATGTTAATTTTGAAACACTTTTTGTACAGGATTGCCACAATCAAGCTGGCATTGTCCATAGTGGTGGTTTAGAACCTTTATTGGAGCTTATTGATTCAAGAGATGGATCTCTACAACACAATGCTGCATTTGCTCTTTATGGCCTTGTTGATAATGAGGTATGCTTTATCTTACCCTCTGTAAGTTTTCTTTATCAGAACGAAGGATCTTGACATTAAACTCATCGAAACCCTTTTTGATTAACTTTTCTCCCCCTTAGGATAATGTGTCCGATTTTATCAGGGTGGGAGGCGTCCAGAAGCTTCAAGATGGAGAGTTTATTGTTCAAGTATGTTTGCGTTGCTCCCCTTCCTCTACATCCTGATGCTACCGTCCGCAACCACATTACATTTTGAAGTTGATTTATTGTAGATCTTGCCTCTTTGATATCTATAATTTACCACTGTTCTTGTAGGCAACTAAAGATTGTGTTTCCAGAACATTGAAAAGGTTGGAGGAGCAGATTCATGGAAGAGTAAGTGAAAAAAGATGTATTGCTTTATAATTTTAGTCTATTCCTGGTAATAAAACATATAACTTTTGCTATTTGTAGCAAATTTTTACCATGTTATAATTTGTAACAATATTTTGGAGTTTAGCAGATCTGTATTCGACCTCTGACATTTTTTAATGTTTTGTTTTCCATAGGTTTTAAGACATCTGTTGTACTTGATGCGTGTTTCAGACAAGCCTATCCAAAGACGAGTTGCTCTTGCTCTTGCCCATTTCTGTTCTCCAGAGGATCAGCAAACCATATTCATCGATAGCAATGGCATGTGATCAACTTTTTTAATTTTCTTTGTTAACAAGAAGCTTGTTTTTGTGATTTTCTATCAATTCCAAATATTTGCCGTAGAGTTTGTATGCTCTTGGTGCATGAAGATTTATACAAAGCAATCGTTTCTGACAGGATTGGAGGTGCTTCTTGGACTTCTTGGTTCTGTAAACGTTAAGCAACAACTTGATGGTGCTTTGGCGCTGTACAAATTAGCAAATGAATCTATGACACTTTCTCCAGGCGATACTGCTCCTCTGTCGCCAACACAACAGGTGATTTTTCTTCCTATGTTCTCTCCTTAAAAGGTGAAGTCTGACTGTCTGAATGCGTTATTCTGTGCTTTTGGTCGTAGGTATATCTTGGAGAGCAATATGTAAATAATACTACGCTGTCAGATGTAATCTTTCTAGTTGAAGGTACTAGTAATGATTCCAGTAGCTGCAGCAATCTTTTCAGCTCTAAAATCCATAATTCAAAATGTCTAAAAGAATATATACTGCAGGCAGGAGATTCTATGCTCATAGAATATGTCTGCTGGCATCTTCAGATGCATTTCGCGCAATGTTTGATGGAGGTTACCGAGTAAGTGAGCTTTTAAATACTGACCAGTCTTTGTGATCCAGTTACACATTTTTACATATTTTTTCTGTTGGCATCTTCATAAGTTATACAGCATATTTGTGTGCTTCTCATGCATTGAATTGGCTGCTTCTTGTGATTTCTGTACTTTCATCGGTATCTTCTTGCATGATATTAGAACATTGTGATGCTGTTTTTCTTGGTGAAAAAAATTCTTATTGCCCACGAGGACCAAGGGTTATATGTTGACCTGATTTTCATCACATAAACTCAGATAAAAATCTGCATCTCGTTATATATAGAGTTAAAATGTCTCATTCAGGTATTGTTTATTTATACCACAGGAAAAAGACGCAAGCATTATTGAAATTCCAAATATCAAATGGGAGGTTTTTGAGTTAATGATGAGGTATGATGAGCCTGCCTAAGCTTCTAATCTCTAAGAAGGTTTTACATTCGTAGTTTGACCCATATACTGATTCCAACGTCAGGTTTATATACACGGGATCCGTCTCCATAACAATGGAGATTGCTCAAGATCTTCTAAGAGCAGCTGATCAATATCTCTTGGACGGGCTCAAACGACTCTGTGAATACACCATTGGTGAGGTTAGCCAAAATGATCGCTAAATAAACTAAATTTTTTCTCTCATTGGGTATGAAATTTGCAAATAATTATCTAACTCTGACACCGTTGCTTCACATGAAAGGTTATAACCGTGGATAACATAGGCAGCATGTATGAACTGTCAGAAGCATTCCACGCAACGTCGCTGAGGCAGACTTGTATTTTATTCATCCTAAAACACTTTGACAAACTGAGTCAAAGGCCACGGTAACAATAATCTCACTCTCTCTCTCTCACTACATTGTTCTCTAGTTTCTTGCCAAAACTACAGATCATAAGATTCATGTAAAAAGGTCTTATTAATTCGATTTATTCTTCTATGCTCAATGCCCTCCTGATAAATCTGCAAAAGCATAAACGGACATGTTTTTAAGTGTGTATAGGTTTCATGGACTGTGTAGCAGACTAGAACAGAATAAAAATCTAATGCTTGAGATTTATGTGTGCTCTTTCCCTGTAAACTGCAGGTACAATCAATTGGTGCAGCAGATGATCCCGGAGATACGCAGTTACTTTTGTAGAACACTCACCAATTCTACAAACTTGCGAAGCTTGAGATTATAGAAAACAGAAGGAAACGTGGTTTTGCAATCTCATTGCCTAACCTAACACGTTGTGTAGAGCAGAAGCAGATTAGGTCATCGTCGGGTCTCTTTTGGTTTTTTTGGTCATTGTCAGTGTTCACTGTTCAGTGCCATTGCTGTTATGTGTTCATATCGTTACAGTAAACTATTAGAATTTTCAATTATTTCACTATGGCAGTTAAAAGTTATAATAGTTTGACGTTACGGAGCTTCTAATATACTAAAACAAAATTTTAGTATCTAATACTCCCACTGTTTTTTATTTTAAGGTGTTTTAGGAAAAAAAAATTTATTGCAAATTATTAGATGTTTTAGGTTTTCTATATACTTTTTATATATTTTTGACAAAAGTATCTTCGTAATTATGACGAGAACGAAGAAAGAGAAAATAAAAAATATAGAATAATTAGAGGTAAAAACGTTATTTTATCAATTTTATTAAATAGTGTGTATTTTCGGTAAATTAAAATGTAGGTCTTTTATGAATAAGTCCTAAATGAGTTTATAAAGGATGAGATCATGAAGTGATAAATGATAATACCTAGAATTGTAAACAAAAGTAGTGTTAAATTGGTACAAAGTTACATTGATATGAAGAGACCAAACTCTTAAATCTAAATAAACCTCAAGCTAAGATTATAACAAACTCAGTAGCTCTTTTTAGTTTCGTCTACTTCCGTTGGAACTTTGACCTCTAGAATCAGACGAAGAACACATAAAAGAGTATCTTGACCGTTTCTTTTTATGAGTGTTCCACTTAAATATTGCCTTTTCATCGTTCTCTTCTTCTTCCTCTTCTTCACCTTCTTCTTCTGACTTGTCAACGTCAACGCTCTGTTTCTCAGGTAACTCCGTTGTTGCTTCTTCCTCTTCTTCGTCTTCCTCTTCTTCGCTTGTCCCTTCACTCGTTACTGGGATAGATTCGACCACTGCGTTCTTCTCCTGATAACCTTTACTTGTTGGTGTTTTTGTGTTGCTCGCGTTTGCTTTAACCAAAGCATTCTCGTTTCTCCTCTGTTTCTGAGAGATTTTTGACATGTCTTCACCACTCTCCACGGCTTTCATCCACTGTGTCTCACTTAGTGAGTCGCTATAGACGATTTCTTTACGTTTTCGTTTACCTGTGACACTCCCAAAATGGTAATTCTTGGCCTTGTCTTCTTGGCTTGTTGAGGTGTATGCCCATTCCGGGACTTCTTGCTCTTGCATCAAACGGTTTCTGTAGTTTTCCTTCTGTCGTCTCTCTTCGTCCATTTGCTCAAACATCCAAAATTCATCCTCGGTACGTGCCGCAAGCCTGTTGATTTCTCTCTCACTGGGCACGTCTGTCCCAAGTGAGCTTGCTCCTTTCCTCATGATTTCCTCCAACATCTCTCTTCTGTCTTGGACTGTTGTTATAATCAAAATTCATAGCAAGATATTAGCATTTAAGAGGGAGGAGACATCAAAATTTATATTTGATAGACACATTTAATGATTCGGCCAATTTACCAGTGGAGGTTGTGTTGAAAAGTCCTGCTTGTATGACTTTGGCATCAATGCCCATCTTTTGCTTTGCACGCTCCAATATTACTTCTTCAATAGAGCCAACGCTAACCAAAACAAACACTCTCACTTCCTTCTTCTGACCTATACGATGGGCACGATCCTCTGCCTGCTGGTCCATTTGTGGGTTCCAGTCACTGTCAAAGATAATAACAGTGTCTGCAGTTTGCAAGTTCAAACCAAGACCACCTGCACGGGTGCTCAAGAGAAATATGAAGTAGGGAGAGTCCGGCTCGTTGAATTGCTTCAATAAAAGCCCTCTTTGCTCTGTCTTTGTGGTACCATCGAGTCTGAGATACTTGAAATCGTTAAGCGTCAAGTAGATCTCAAGAACGTCAATGAGTCTGGTCATTTGGGAGAAGAGAAGAATTCTGTGTCCGGCTTTACGAAGTTTTGGAAGGAGACGATCAAGGAGCTCAAACTTCCCTGAAGCTCTCACAATCTCTGGTTTCTTCCACATGTTGTAGTCTCCTCCAACAAAAAGATACGGGTGGTTACAGCACTTTCTTAATTGCATTGTTAGATTTTGCAGACTCTTTGATTTCCCAGTTCCTGCACATGCATTAAATCAACTTTACTTTCTGATTTCATTTTCTTTGCCTGGAAGATGAGTACAAAATTTAGGAGAGAATATAAGCTACAAACCGGAATGAAGGCCAACCCTGCCCATGTCTGTAACTTGCTTGTAGTATACTTTTTGCCACGCCGACATATCACACTTCAATATGACCTGTGTTTTGCTGGGAAGAAATTTCTCAACTTCGTCCTTTTTCCTTCTCAGTATAAACGGCCTTATAACCTGAAAGCGACAGAGTGAATGAAACATACAGAATTTGACAAGAGATTGAAGAAAAAATAGATGCAACGCCTACATGATGCAGACGGTGAATAATCAACAACTCTTCTTCATCTGTAAGGCTGACACTAGCACGGTCCATAAAAGGAGCATTAAACCATTCCTCAAATCTCTGAACCGAGTTAAAGGTACCAGGAAGAATAAAATTAAGCAATGACCATAGTTCGTGAAGGCTATTCTGTATGGGTGTTCCGGTTAACAGAAGTCTGCGTTTAATACGGTAGCTGCATCCAGGGAAAAAAATTGTTAGAAAATACACTCGAATTTCTCATAAAAGCTATTAAGCATAATAGTCAGTTCAAAAGAATTATGTCAAAATGCCTAAAACAGTGTACAATCTAATACACAAGAAAGACATATGGACCTCAGTTCAATGCAAAAAATAAACAAGATACAATCTAATGATGCATTCAACGGAATTTGGAAAATGAAAAAGAATTCACCACATTGATGCTAAAGATGGGGCTTCTCTAACTTTTTAGTAATGCGAATTGAAATTAATCGCACTAATAAAGCCAAGATATTGACATAGGGACGTACCCTGTTACTAGAGTCTTCGCAAGAGCAGACTCGTGGTTTTTCAGTCGATGTCCTTCATCAACAATCATGTAGTGCCATTCAATTTTCTTCAAAAATGCTTTATCTCTCATAATAAGATCATAATGAGTTATCAGGACATTAAATTTTCCTTCTCCTTGAATTTTTTCCCTTATTGCTTTTCTTTCTTCTAAACGTCCATCATACAGAAAAGCTGCAATGCTGTTAAAGAACAAAATGAATGATTTTCATACATAACATTCATACCAATACAAATGCCCAGCATTAAGAGAGTATTCGGAACATACCTGGGTACCCATGTTGCAAACTCGTTTACCCAATTTGGTAGCACGGCTTTTGGAGCCACTATCAGATAAGGCCCATGCACACCCTTATTCTCCAGGAGATATGCAATCAGCGAAATTGTTTGGATAGTTTTCCCCAACCCCATCTCATCAGCTAAAATACCATTGAGGTTATTGTTGAATAGCGAAACCATCCATTGAAGCCCTTCTAATTGGTAGGATCTTAGTTCCCCACCTTGTAGAAGGGAGGGCTGCTCTGTCACCTGTTACAGTATATATTGCTACTTAAATCGATTGGTCTCAAAGATAGTAGCCGTTTAAACAGTCAAGCGTGTTGCTACCAAATGTATGATAGAGATCAACATTACCTTCTCTTGCTTATCATGTATACCGGCATTATACTTCTTATGGCCCTGTAGACTACCATTAGAGTCATCATTATTTTCAGACTCAACAATATCACCATCCGTTTCAGGAAGCACATCTAGTTCACTTTTTGGAGCATCAAGTTCAGATAAGTCAGATTCTGAGCCTTTTAGGTGAGCATCTTTCTCGCGCTGAACTGCAGCTCCCAAATTAATAAGGATTTTGTCAGTTTCCTCTAGAAGAGTGGTCAGTCTTTCATTCTTGCTCTCCTTAACTAGTTTGATGTATGACTCTTGATCGTCGGATTTAAGGGCCATAATTCTCAACTTTTCGGCACGAGTAGCACGTTGTCTTTGTCTTCCATGCCATGCCTGTTAAATTAATAATGTAGATACAAATGAACAAACCTTCACCAACAATGAGTTGAGCACATGATATCATACCTGCACACCATCATTTCTTTGCCTACGGCGTTTATGAGTCGCCTGAATCTGCAACTGGAATTCGCGAACTGCATTGAGTATTTCTGCAAAGAATTTCCTCTTTGCAGTTTCAATCATATTCTTTTCCTCTTCTTCCAGACGTGACAACCTCTGCACAAAGATTTTAAACACATCAGCGATTCAAAGCAGGAAGTTTGAAACTATGAACAACTTATCAGGTCAAAGACATCCCAGAAGGGTGTAACATTTCACTTCTATAAAATCCATTCTAAGTGATTCCATCAGAAACTACTAATAAATTCCTAAAAACCGCTTGTTTGTACAGCAAACACATGTGAGCCATATAGTTAAAAAAGGGATCTATGCTAACCCTTTCCGCCACTCAATTGGAAGACTTCATAAAAGAGGCTAACATAAATCTAGCAGCGGAAAATTGTTCCAAAACAGAACGTTGAAAGAAAATGACCTCAGCATCACGCTTCTTTCTGAGCTGATCATCAGCTTCCATAGCAAATGGATCTCCAACTCCGTAAAATTGACGAGGCAACCGCATCATGCCCCAGTCAAATAGTTGGCTATTGACATGCGCACAGTTCAGACGTAGCCACAATTCTGAGCTCACCTCTGCTCGGACCTTGCCTTGAAGTTCCTGTAGCTGCCACTCACCAGGTTATAGTATCAGTATCAAGGATACCACAATTCAAACAACGGCACGTAATAATAAAGATCAATGATAATATCCACCAGCATCAATACCTTTAGCCCATAAAGCTCAAGTAAGCATTTTGCCTGCAAGTCTTCGCCTCTAGTGGAAGGTAGTTCTGTTTCAAACATAAGAGTAAGCATTCACTTGAAGAGTATATGGTTTTATAGACTTGTTAGCAACCTAATGCACAATAAATTCAATATCCAAAATAGTTCACACTGATTTTCCAGTAAGAAAAAGTTGTCAAGCATAACAATAGAACAACTTAAGACGGATTAAAGAATTTATGAAACTAAATCGACAGTAACCTTCAAGTTCAGATAAGCGGTGTTGGATATGTGTCTTTTCCCGAGTTTCCAGTACTTCGTTCAAACGTGAGCCTGATTCACAGTTGGGCCGCTGCTTCAAAAGTGCATCCTCGAACTCACTCATCAACTCACCTCCATAAGGAGTAAACTTATTCTCCTGCAAACAAAGACCAAACACAGATTAAAGGGCAAACCTTTTAAGATGTAAAGGCCAACAAGCCTGTAACAGAAAACAAGACCCACATCCACTACCAATCTCCCCAGCAACTAGAAAAGAAAAAACACATAGCCAACAAATTCGAAAGCTTAGTTTAAGAAACAAATCACAGAACCACAAAATCGCTACAAATCCCCTTAGGAGCAGAAAAGAAAAGAAAAAAAAACACAAAATCAAGAGCGAGACTCTACGGAAGCTTAGCTCCAATACACAACTCACAACCGCAGGACCACAAAATCGATGAAAGTAAACAACAAAAATCAATAGCGAGAGCAGATGGGGAATGACATACAGGCTTTGGAGAAACGTCGGAGGAAGAGGGAGAAGGCGTGGGGCCACCATGGTAAATAGAAGAAACGGCGGCGTGTAGATGAGGAGGTAAGGGAAGGTCGCGAGAGACGTAATTGAGAGCACAGATCAGGGATTTCGTGGTCTCAAGGGACTCATCTTGTTGGGTGTCGAGTCGCTCTTCTAGCTGAGCAACCATGGCGGGAACTTAACACTCTTCGATTTCAACTATCAAATTGATTTTGTTAGTTTTCTTTTTTTTTTTGAATGCGTTGTTGATTTTTTTTTTTGGTCTCTCGTTCTCTCTCTCTCCGCTCGTAACCTTACACCGAGAGATTCCGAGACAGATGAGACGGCGAGAAATCAAATCTGGTTTAGAAATTAGGACTCTTTCTTACTCATATACAATCACCATAACACCCCTCACTTTCTTCTTATATTTACAAAATTACCCTTCTCTTAAAATGGCCCATAATATCGGCCCATTAGTATACGGCCTAATAATTTCATTAGTATCATTAAAATCTATTTATTTGGTTACGGCCTATATATCATGGCTGATATAAGAAAAAATACACCTACTGATTTACATATTATCGCAAACAACGATCAAATTTAAAACATATAGACACAATAATTAAGATTATCCAACAATATATATATATATTTTTAAATATATAGAAAAATTAATGTTTCCATGCGTTTAATTAAAAAACTATGTTTTGACTTTTGAGTTTGGTTTCTATTTTATAAAAATTGATTTTTTTTTTTGTTTTTATGTGTTAACGATAATTATTTCTTATTTTTTCCTCGAATTTAATTTTTTTAAAATACACCTACTAATTATTTAATAACCTATATATCATATACACATGCTGTAAAAATCGCATATGCATAATGAGTTAAAAAAAATTGATAAACAAATCTAAAAATTAAAATATATAGATAAACTAAGATATTCTGTTACCAAAACAAAAATTAGTAAAAATAAATATGTAAAATTTAAAGAAAATGTTGATATAATTGTTAATTATTATAAATTGAAAATAATTAAATATTATACTTTGTTATATAAGATATATTGTTTCTAAATTAAGAAAAAAAAACAATGTATTATATATCCACTATCTCCGTACGCAATTTTGAATTGTATCCTTATGTTAATTTGGTGAAATCTATGGAACTTTTTGGTACGTATCTCTAGTTAAATTTTAACAAAAACCGATGCAAAGATCAACCATACAATTCTTCTTTAGAAAAACATATATTTATTTCTCTATAACGAACAAATCTATGAAAGTATGAGTGACTGTATATGTTCGTTGGAATCAATATACTAATTATTTGTTCTTATCCAAACTATATAATGAATATTAAAAATATAAATTGGCATTAAATCTACTTTGTGAAAGTTATAGTTTACTTGGATGATATGTGAGTGAGACAATAGTTATGGATGAGAATGATATATATTTTTATTTTCATGTGGATGTCATGCTTCAATAAAAGCAAAGGAGACAAACCAAATCTATGTGTCCTTATAATTACATAAATCAATGTTTTTATATACTATATATATTCCTAAAATTTTGTGAAGAATATTAACGAATAATGCCTTTGCATGTGTAAGCATTGCGTATATTTTTCATGGTCAGAATTCAATAATTTTAGGAGTGGCTCATAAAGTTTCCACTAATTTGGTCAACAAAGTTAGTTTTGTTTATGCAAAATCATTTTGAGCCATGAAACGCAAAACCCCTTTTTTATAATTTTGCATTGTATCGATTTTGTATTCAAATATCATTCAGATTATTTTAATTAATAAATAATAGAAATATGATTTATAATTCAAATTTCATATGAAAAACCATATAATATATACTTCAAACTAATTTTAGATTGAACACGTTTTAGATTCCACAATATTGACACCAACTCCATCTATTTCATAAACAATGATTTTTTAACTTTTTTTTCAAAAAGAAAAACGAAAATAATTTCCTATTGATTTTTAATATAATTTAAAATTTATTAATAAATGCGTAATTTTTTTTACAAAATCAACTAAAAGATTTCTAATATTTTTTGAATTGTTCAAATTACAGAAAAAAAAAGTATACTGTATACATTGAAAACGTAATGTTTAAGTTTCGATCTCCACTTAAATTTCAAGTGGTGTGACGTATTCGTGGCTTTTAGATCCTCCATTAATGTGAAACAAATAGGTAATAAGTTGATGGATAACGATTCGAATTTCACTCTCTAAATTTTATTATAAATTTTATGTTTTTTTTATGATACAAAAGTCAAATTATATTTTCATATTATTAAATTCTCGTAACTTTTGCATCTGTCGCTTGTCGCTACTCATCTTAATTATTTATTATCTTAATTATTTATTAAAATGAATAATTAAATAAATTAAAAAGCAGCTTTTTGTAATAAAACAGAGACTGAAAAGTAAAGTATGAGCTTGGAGTGGCCAAAGGTTGCTATGTGCTATGCGGTGGTTCGGACCAACCGGACCTGTGGTGACCATAGACTCTAACTAATATATAAATATATATATATATATATATATATATGGTAGATATATATGTAATGTAATGTAATG
>KE151142.1:889464-915073 GCA_000411095.1 Aethionema arabicum
TATGTAATGTAATGTAATGTAAGAAAGATATTTGTCGACAGATTACGTCTGCTTTTTTTCTACTGTTTTTTATTAAATTATGTCATAACTTTTTTATTGTGCTTACGTTTCAGAGAATTCTCTGTTAATTAATTAATTAATCATAATAGTGTGCCAACTATATGATAAATCATTTCATTCATGATTCCTTCATGAAAGGGGAGAGAGATTAGAGAAAAGAGATATTATATGTATGGTGGTGGTGTTATATAGATTATATCATCATTTATGGATGCATTGCCCACATGTTGAATTTATCATGGACTAATTTGCATTACATTGCAAACATATTTATGTATTAATGCTAGATATATAAGTTAACATAAGAATTATGGTTTTATATATTATTTCTGTTATTCTATATATCTAAAAAATTATGGTTTTTAATCATTATTAAGTGCCCAGTTAGCTAAGGCAGCTCAACTGGCAGCACCCCAGACTATTGTCTGAGAGGTCACCAGTTCGAGGGCCGCTGGGTAGGGTGTGGGAGTAGGGAAAAAACAATTAAAAATCCTGAACCCCATTCTCGATGGGGATCGATCCGCCCACCTCTAAGTGTTCAGGATCTGATNTGAATCAAACTGTTTCTAATTATCAATTAAATGTTGCATCATTAGACAATCTCTAATTGTATTTTTAGTGTGTGTTACTCAGTAAATGATTTATCAAATGTATAAAGCAAAATAAAAATTATAAAATATAAATAAATCTTAAAGAAAATGAATAATAATAGCTTTTCATTTATTTTAAAACTGAATAAAATATATAGTTGAAGCTCCAACCCTAAATTATAGATTATATTTTTTTTATTTAATTTAAAAAAATAGAAAACCAATGGAGATATTACATATTACATTTATTTATAGTCAAATTCCTTAATACTTACTTCACTATAACAAGAGATAATTTGGTTCACATAACAATAGATATCTGAATTGTATTAAGTTAAGATCAAGAAACTTGAATTCATATTTAACAATTAAAATAATAATAAAAATAAAATAAAAACAATCATCTCCTTTTACAATTTCAAATGCACAAATCTTAATTCACATATTTAGTGGGGTGAGTAATGTGTGACTAAACCCACTTGGGAACAAAGTGCAAAAAAATGTTCGTAGCTAGTACTAGAAGCTGACTAATATATACATTCTTCCAAAAAAAAAAAAATTATTGAGATCTACTTGATATATAATATACATCACAGGTATCTTTCGTACCAAAACCCACCTAGTGGTCTCTCATTGAATTTCGTGAATAATAAGAAAAACTATAAACTATGATCTACTTGTGTTCTTGTCTGCTATAAACCTCTATAAAGTTTTGGTCTGTTCATTAAAGCAACGTTGCTATACTTGCTAGCTACCATTAAATATACTATTCTCACACTTCATTGATTATACATAAAACTTTTCATTGAATATATATATATACACACACATATACACACACTAACATGAGAAATTTCTATTTAGAGGAAACCCAATATCTCAAGAATTCTCCAAATATAGGAAGTAATTCTTACACATTCTATAGCCTTTCTTTCTGCAAACTACACTGTAAAATCATATAATTGTTTATTTATTTGTTTGTTTATGTGTATATTATAATAAATCACATGGTTTAGAGTTAATGAAAAGCCAGTGAGTGACCTTAGGGCAAAAAAGTTGGATGCAATTTTAACTTTTCTTTTTCAGAAAAAAGGGTTTAAATTAAATTAGGGTTTTATTTGGGGTATACAATACAATAGTACATAGCGTAAGCATCTGAGAGAGATTTAGTGGGGAATCAATTTGCTGATTCATGACTCTGATGTAATTAACTTTGTGTCTTCTTAAGCTACTCCGTACACTTGTTTTATAGGGTAACATGGGTAACGTAGGAAAAAAAACTATAAAAAAAGGTAGAAAAAAGACAAAATTTGATGTTAACTTAATCCAACTAAACCCAACCTGGATTTACTATTTCTGACCATCTTGCTTTGCTTTAAAACAGCCAAGATTCCTAAATTGAAAACCTATGTAGCTTCTTTAAATACCTCTAGGTTTTTTTTTATCCTGAAAAAAAAAATCATTTTTTTTTATTAATTTGGTAAGAGTTATTAAAGTTTTCATTTAATTGTATACTCTATCTACTTTCGAATTAAAGTTATGATTATAGTACTAATTAGTTTTTAGTAATTAGTCATTAATTTGTAACATTTAAAATTAGTCATTAGTTAACGTTTTGATCCATCTCCAAGATGTAAATCATTCATCTTTGAGGTCAACATGTCACATATTTATATCTCGTTTAACTTTTTTTTTTGTGTGTAATATATAATTTTATTATAGTTCCGAATTATATAATAAATTTAGTAAATCTAATAATAAATCATTATTTATATTAAATATACAAAACATAAACTTTTATTTATTTATTAGAGATCATAAGCTACGTACTTATCAAGTTTTTTGTTGTTCTTGGTATATATTTGTATATTAAAATTGATTTGCAAAACATATTTCGTTAATTTATATAAATGCGATATGTTATAAATAATCTGGTTTTGATAAACCTAAAATAGTTATATTTTTTACTTCTTATATTTACTTAATATCTTTGATTTTTAGTGTATATTTTTCTATTATATTTGTTAGTAATATAACAATGTAATTTAGGGTGTACGTAATTTAGTAATTAATATAATTATAAGGTCATAACAAGTGGGCGGAAAATGGGTTTTGTTCCTTGTATTTACATTACATAAATAAATATTAAATAGTGTTGTTGGGTAAGCGTGTTTTCGACACACTTTTCTTATTTTTTTAATTGTTTTTTCTTCTTTTGTCGTGGATATAATTTGATACATTGCATTAATATAAAATATATTAATTTTTATAACCGACAATGCATAATTTCAATTTACGAACATTCCTTTCTAGAAATTGAAACCTGACATATTCGTTTATATATTCTTAACTATAATTTGTGGCTCATGAAAGAGATTTCAATATTGTTGAGCTGTTGTTATCATGTTGCTAAAGTTTGGTTTAAGAATAAACCGGTATATAATTTCTTTATTTTTCTACAAAAATAAATGTATATAATATAGTATTATGGAGAATAACCAAAGTCATTTTCATAATTATCATTATGGAAAAACCAGATTTGTTCATTCTTGGATTCTTTTTATTTTTGGTAGGTAAACCTTCCGTACTTCTTTCACATAGTTTTTTACTTGAATAATCAAATATAAAATCAAGAAAAAAAACAGTTTATTATTATATATTGAAAAAATTTAGATCTCAACATTTTAAACATAAAAAATAAAATCTATGGTCAATTTTTAAAATACATTTTAAATTAGACCAAAAATAAAATTTTGGTTTTGCATCGCGTGTGTGTATATATCATATTATATCAGTGTGCATGTTAGAAATTGGTTGGCATAAAATTCAAACATGTAATATTTGAAGTAAATTATTATATTATAAAATTTAATTATGCGCTAATTATTTTTCACTAAAACTCTTTTATCTTTTTTTTATGCAATATATAATATTTTAATATGTATATATGGAAAAAAAAACATGTTAATCTATTAAGCTAATAATCTGTGAATTTATAGATTGATTTTAAGATTTTTTTTAATTATTATTTAGTCATTTAAATTGGAAAAACAAAAAATGGTTTCTCTAAAGTTTCTTTTAATGGAAAAAAAGAAATATTTTAATGGATATCGAAACTTCCTTTGCTCATCGATCACCACTCTTCCTTTTTTGCCATTTATACCAAAATAACTATGATTAATCAATCTTCCTCCATTTCCAAAAATGTTTTCTTTTAATTTTTCTTTTACTAGATATAAAATAAAGTTTTTTCCTTTACAACAAAAGAAAATTACAATAACCCATATTCTATTCCCTTCACCTTTTATACACATATATACAAAATGTAATTATTCTCACATATATGTGGCATATATATATAAATAATATATAATTATAAATACTTTTAGATTTCAATTCAAGTGGTGCCTTTGTTTTGTAAAGCCTCTTTGCCCACTTCCTCTCTACAACACACTATTATAATACTATTATACCCTTCTTCTTCCTTTTTTCCATTACCTTTTTACTCACTACAAATTCAGCACACCCTCTCCTTCTCCTCCTTATCTCTCATTTCAAAAACATCTCTAAATCAAATCTCTCTCTCACCAAACAATCTAATCAAACCTCATGGCTACTGTTGTATATCAAGGATTTCAATCTTACTTTGAATCTCAACTCTTTGAGCCTAAAACTCTTAGACTTAAACTCTCTACACCTCTCAAATCTCAAGAAACTAACAACACATCTAAACCAGCACCAGCAGCAACACCAGCAGCAGCAACGGCAACTCCGGATTCTAGCTCAGGAGGTTGGAGTTTTCTTCAGTCTCTTTCTAATGAGAAAGAGAGTGAGAAAGTGAACACATATGCTCAACGTCCATCTTCGAGGAGAACTTTAAGTGATGAGAGTTTAGCATTGTGTACTGAGAGTCTTGGAAGTGAAACTGGCTCTGATGTTATTCAAGAAGATGAGTTCTTGTCACTATCTTCTGATTTACAAGATATGGAGATTGTGACTGAATCAAGAACGTGTAAAAGTAAGAAAAGGAATGTGATTTCAAAGACTAATACTCTTCCACCTCCTTTAACGAGTATGAGAGGGTTTGATTGTATTCAAGTTAAACCTCACCGCGAAAATGGACGGTTAGTAATGACTGCCACAAGAACTCCGCCGCGTAATCGGTGTTTTCAGACAGATAGAAGTGATGGTTGTGTTCGAATCTCAATGTTGGTAAACAAGAACGAACAAGAAACGATTCTTGAAGATCAAGAAGAAGAAGAAGAAGAGAAAGAAATGAAGATAATGGAGAAAGTAGACAGAACAAGAAGATGTTTTAATTCTGTTGAAGATGAACGAATAAACAGAGGATTTCTTAATTGGGAATCTTGTTGTGTTGCCACTTCGTGAAAATATAAAAACTTTTCTTCTTTTTTTAATGCCGTAATCACAGTTTAATTAACAGTATTTTAATTTTTTTTCTTATAAATAACAAAAGTGATTTTTTTTTTCATTATGAACTTGAACCGCTAATTAGTAATCACTGCAGTAGCATTGAGAGTTTAAATTATGTCGGTTTTCCGACAAAATTAAATTAACAGTAAAAATACGTATTATTCTATATGAAAATGTAAAGTTTAGTAAATAATCATATATAATTTTTATAACGGTAAATATCCATTTTATTCAAATTCTTCTCAATTTTGAGATAAATTTATTATCGTAAATATACAATTAAGTATCGAAAAATTAAATATTAAATTTTTAAAATTGGATCTAACCGGTAACCGGACGGATGGGTCGAATTCCTGAGCAGGTTAAGTTTGTTTGACAAATGTTCATTTTCTTACTCAAAATATATAAAATTTTATTCTAATTTTTCCATTATTAAATTCATTATTTACCAAGAAAATTTGATTGCAAAATTATGTGAGAGGAGAGGAAGAAATTAAATAGATAAGGATTTGTTAAAATTGTAAGTGGCAGACTGAATTTTAGGCATGGGACAGAACTGAGAATGGTTTTTGTAGCAACACGAAGGCGAAGCTACTTTCTCTCTAATTCTCCACGTTTTTTTTATTTTCCAAATTAACTTCTTTTTCACTTACATTTTTTTGTTTTATTTTTTTGGATTTTTTATGTAACATAAATATAAAAATATTATGTTATATTTACTTATTGACGTCATTAAATAAACAAAATTATAGAATAAGGATAATAATGATATAGAGAAGAGAAGGGACTATTGTTCCGTACAATGCCAACGTCATATGCTAAAAGCTCTTGCTTTTTCTCTCTTCTTCCCCACCAAATATATAAAATGAAAAAAAAAACTCTTTTTTGTGTGTAAAGAACTAAAAAAACTTTCTTTTTTTAATCATTTTTATTAATCGTTTCCATGTTGACATTTTATTTAAATCTGTAAAATTTGATTAAGAAAATATAGTTAGATGAATATAACTAATTATATATATATATATATATATATATATTATGCCAACATTTTTTTAATCATTTGNTTAATCATTTGCATTGTATACATAGAGGGTTCCAAAAATAAAAAAATAAATGCTCTAGAAAAAAAAATTATTTGTTTCTTTAATTTTGTTATTTTTCTATAATAAATTTGGATTGTCGGGGGTAATAATCATCTTAGAATTTCTCATATTGTTTATCTTTAATTACATATTATTAATTGAATTTATACGTTATAAACATCTATTTTATTTGTATACACAATTATTAATTTAATTAGTAGGTAGTATTATATATTTTTCAATATTTCAGTAAGCAAAATATATATAGTCAAAATACAAATTTAGTGAGTGAAACGTAAACGTCTATTTATATTGAAACACTACTTTGTTATGGTGACAACTCTTTTGTGATAGATTTAATTTGTTCTTAATTATTACCATAACTAATCAGCCTTAACCAAACAAATTCCCTATATATTATTTGAGAAGCGATTTTAAATACAACGTTGGTTTGTAGATCGTGTCACTAGAAAAATAATCACTAGAAAAAAAATATTGGACCGTTATTTTTTTTAAATTGTTATATTTACTTATTTGTTTATATTATAATTGATCATATTATCTTTATGAATATTATTNAAAATAATCACTAGAAAAAAAATATTGGACCGTTATTTTTTTTAAATTGTTATATTTACTTATTTGTTTATATTATAATTGATCATATTATCTTTATGAATATTATTTATTATTGAGATTTTATGTTTTAGGTTATTATAATTATCCTAATTTTTTATCAAATTTGAAAATTAAAGTATACTGTACAATATAAATCTCTTATTTAAAGATAAACGTATCATATATATAGATAAGTGTTATTTGCTTAATTGATTACGAAAAACCTTATCTCAAATCTTAGTTCATCTTCATTAGTTTCCTTATTATTTATTTTTTAGCTTTCAATTATTATAATTTATTTAAATATTTTATTGTTAGGATTTTATGTTTTAAGTTGTTATAATTATCTTACAATTTTAAAAATTAAATATAATATGAAATTGTGATTATGTATATATGTAATTTTGATTATCTTATACAATCTTATATATTTGAATAAATTGTCATTTTATATGTATATACTATATATTATTTAAGAAGCGAAATAGGTAATAAATATTCGTTTTATAAAAAATAAATTTATATGCTTTCTAATAATTAAAATTTTACAAAATTAATTTTAAATGTCATTCTCAAATAAAAATTAGTCCCGCCTAAAATGTGGGAACAACATCTAGTTAAGCCTTAATTAAATTATAGATTAAATTTATTATAGTGGGGTTTAATGTATATAAACGACCCCTTTCACGTTCCTTTTGTGGCAAAGTAGTTTGCATGGGATCTCTGTGGCTATCCAATTGGGTATAAATCATTTTAATTATCCAAAAAATAACATTTATTAAAAAGAACAATTATTAAACACCATTCACTCAATATTTTATCAACTTATGTAATATCTACATTAAATAAATACATGCTCTAATCCATATCAACAAAAATAAATAAATATATAAATAAACCATTAAAGAGAAACTATTACAACTTGATCCAGTAAAATGACGTTTTAATTATTTTAACAAACTAAAATTTATAGACGGTTTAATGTTTTAATAAAATATATATATCACAAAATTAAGTCTATAATTAATATTATATATATGAAAAAGCCATAAGTACAAAAGCTTATAATTCGATCTAATCCATTAGTCCTATAATTAATCAACTTGGCCTTAATATGATTCATGACGCAATCCTTTATTTGGTAATGTTTCAAATTAGGTCAGACTTTATAATATACACAACATATCAAATTTCAAATTTAAATATATATAAAATTAAAAAGAGAGAATGTATAAAAGAAAAAATTAGGGGAGAAAATTAAATAAAATGAAAGTAGAATTAATTAAATTGTTTTCTTGGTGGCTAAGAAGAGCAAAAGGATTGGTGAGTGAATTATAAGAATGTGGCCTTCTTATCATCCATCCTCACTTCTTATATAAATGCCGCATTTGCCCTTCTAAACTTTAATTTTTGTTAAAAAATAAATTTTTTTCTTTTATACTTAATATAAAAAAATTGAAATTATAATATAGAGTGGTCTTTTAGTAATGGGGTATTTGCTATACCTTTAAATTTCTTTATGCTGTCACTCTCTTTGACCGGTTTATATATTAATTTAGTTCATAACTTTTATTGTTGAAACTATATATTATATAATAATATGCAAAGTTTGAAGAAAAAAAATGCAAAGTGTCAATTATATATATATATATATAACAATTTTGATCATTATCTACCATACCAAGTTTGAAGTGTTAGTATTGTTTTCACCGATAAATAATCAAATGTTTATTCTCTAGATTATTATTATTATTATATTAAAGTTGGGCAAAATAGACGTATTGGTATCATAGTATTAATTTAACTATATTTAATTTTTCTTGGTTCCTATTTATATGGTTTATATCACATATAGAATGAAGTTGAAATTGTAACATTTCTAAATGAAACTTTCTTGTAGATATTTTGATCATTCTAATTGTATAATGGTTAATTTCGTAGTGCAATATGGCGACACAACCAAATCCTAGCAACTCTATTGGTTAAATCTCTTTTCCATAAATTAAATGTTATTATATATTAATTATAAAACGTGATTTAATGACGTTCGTGTTCGTTTATATAACGCAAAATTATTTTATTTATAAAGGAGCATAATTAAACACCAACGAAGAAAAAAAATGAAAAATTAAACACCAACGAGGGACCCCCACAAGAAGTCAAGAAATTATACATATAAAAGTAGGTGTTATTTTTTTTTAAAAAAAAGAGGTATTCATCACAACGCACACACTTCACACTTGTGCTTTTTTTTATGAAATTATTTTTGCTTTTGCGAAAAAAAAAGATTAAAAAAATATATTTGTTATGAAATAATTTGGATAATGCAATGCAAAATCCGTAGGACCCAATCAGATTTTAAGATTGAGTCGTGTGGTCTGTGTCCACGTGATTTGTGAACCAATAGCTTTTGGAAAATCTTCATGTTATTAGTGTGTGAGACATCGTAATTAGTTATATATGTAAAATGTTTGTTACGTACTAAATTATCTGTTTCTAAAATAATTAAATTCCTAATTTTTTTTTTCATTTTGTGAGCCCCCCTAAAAAATTATCACTATTAAACACCTTGAACTATGTATTTCAGTATTTCATTTTAAAATAATTTTGAGGTCTCGTATATATGGACCGATCTAAGGTTTTATATGTAACATATACTATATATAAATTATGTGGATAAGTAAAACCGCATATCAATATATACTATAAATCTTTTTATATGTAATTTGTTACATAATCTTCGATTGTTCATTATTATTCTTTTTAACAATCTAAGTTTGAACTCTCAAATTATTCATAAAATTCACATACATAAAAGGTAATTTCCTATATATGTATATAAATATTTATATATATCTTAAAACTGGTATAAAAAGGTAATAAAAGAGAAAAATGTCTCTTTCTTTTTCAATCTCTAATATCATATAGATAGGGACAGAACGAAAACTTACAATAAATTCACATATCCCTTTCTCTTTTCTTTTTTATTTTCTGACTATTTTCCTTTTATTATTTTGGAAATATTTGTGCATTTAAACATGGTCAAGTCGTCAATCAAAACGGTCCACTCGCTGAAATAAAAAGAAGCACAGAATCTAAATTTAGATTATAAATAGATATGTCAGAACATATAAAAGCACAAAGATCTTCATGTTTTTTTTTCTTTTGAATTTTGTTCAGCTTTTTTTTTTAACAGCCCATGCCCACCAACCAACTGCGTAGACAAAATATTTGAAATTTCACGTGTAAAACTTAATAACAAAACACTATTTTAGAGTCAAAATAGACAAAATATTTGAAATTTCAGCACTTAGGTGTCAGATATGTTGTACTCTTCACTCATTTTTCACTTAATAAACACTTTCCGAAAGTTTCATGGAGCAAAATAGGCTGATACTACTAAGAACAATGGTATCTTTAAGAGAGATTAAAGATGTATAATTATAATACTATGACATATAAACCCTTGAGAACTATCTACAGATACCAAATATTATCAGTATAGCGATGAATATTACCCCATAAAAACAAAATTCTAGAGTAATTTGGGGATTAATGTAAAAAAAGAAACATACATTTCTCTTGACCATTCTCTAGCTCTTATGAGCTGATAATGGAGTCTTCCCTCCCGCACCAGCGTGTCGCAGATTCTCTGCATATAGTTAAAAAATTAAGTGAAATGGTTTTAATCTCAAAATATCTTAGATGATAAGAAAAAGAAACTTGCCTCTGTGCCTTTCAAGCTCTTCATGGAGTTCTTCTTCCCATTTCCTTCGAATGTCTGAAAAACTGAGGATTCGAAAAGGAAACATCAACAGAGGTTAACAATGAAAACACAATATCTGATTTTATACTAGTCTAGCACGAGGTAACTCACCCACGGCTATTAGCTACTCCTTGTTTCTCACTGGCTGGACTCATGGACTCGTTGACTTGAGGTGGTTCTGTTCCTGTCTGCACCACTCTGCTCGCGTTCATTGTACGTTTTGAGCTTTTGACTGGACTATAGATGGCATCACTGATTGCTGAGAGTCTTCTGCTGGGAAGTCGTTTTGGTGACTTGCTTATAGTGGGTAGGTTCGGTAAATTGTAGCCGTTGGTGCTTCCAAGTGCACCTTGAGGTGTCCCTGGATTCATTGTGTTGTAGAACTCCTCAAGAAGAGGGGTCTGCAACCTTTTCAAATCTTGAGCCTTGAACAGGTAAACCAAAAAAAAACTGGTGCTTAAGATTCAGATATCATCACAAATCATCACATTTGCAGTGGATTAGAACAAGGCAGTATTGAAATGGCCAAACTATACCACCCAAGCATGCAAACCAGAGTGACATCGCTATGTGCATGCATAAGTTTAGGAGTGTATTTTTAAGTCTAAGTGCAAATGCTTATTAACTTATTTCTCAGCCATTAGCTTTAAAGAGAAAGGTCTTACCTTCTCATCCAAAAATGCTTTAATTTTTAACTCTGTGGCTTTATAATCGTCCTCAGGGATGGACGAGGCACCAGCAAGTGCTACGCTGGTCTCCTCATCATATGGTACTGCAGATTTGAGTTCACCGGCTTGGAAGGAAAGCAAGTTAGATTTGCTTCCCATCACTTCTGGGCTTTCATCAAACTTGCATGACCAGTTATCCGTGGAGTCACACATGGGATTAAAACTCTGTTGACAATAGAAAAATTCTTGCTACTGTTAGTAGCGGTTTGATAATCAGACATGTTTAAAGTTTAGAGATAGATGTTATTACCTTGTTTAAATCGTTGGATTGTAATAAAATATTGTTTTTGACTGATGCAATGTTACAGAGATCATCCATATCTGTCTGACAGAGGTCGTCAGAGTCACCATCTCGCCAACAAAATCCTGAGTTATTTGACTTCTCTGGATGTACAATGGAGCTCCTCAAGCT
Organism: Aethionema arabicum; assembly: GCA_000411095.1. Taxonomy (NCBI): domain Eukaryota; kingdom Viridiplantae; phylum Streptophyta; class Magnoliopsida; order Brassicales; family Brassicaceae; genus Aethionema; species Aethionema arabicum. Next base: position 901,155 of record KE151142.1, read on the forward strand.
GCCCAGTTCACAGACATCCTTCAAACCTGAGCAGGTCGACCTCCTCATTAAAGAATTCATTCTGGAAAAATAGGGAAAGTAAAGCAACAATCAGCAGCTCAAGATCATGGATAGTAAAACAATTATAACCTTAGCTCCAAAGAGAAACTTACGAACTCCGAACACTTAGTCCTTGTGTGGCTACTGAGTTTCCACGTTCCTGGTATATTGGAAATAAGTTCAGAAGGTCTGAAGTACCAAAAAAAAGTTTGCTGCATAATGTACTTACCGTAAGAGAATTACCGAATGCCGGAAAAGACTCCTGGTGCTCTCCAGTTATAAACGGGTGCTGCAAATGTTAAGCAGAATCTAGCACGATAAGCAACGTAGATAACTTTGTGTTCTGCTTTGAGATTAATTAAAACTCTACAATTGAAAGAGTTGAAGAAGACATAAGAATTCTTAGCACCTGAAGCAATTCTGATGCAGAGAGTCTCAAGCTAGGCTCCCTGCAAATAGAATTTCACTTGTGAATGAGATAATGTAATTACATACTCGCTTAAATTGGCAGTGAGGACAAGTGCTTTGAAAGTTCCATCTCTAGATAAAAGACAGAAACAATATAGGAAACAAAATTTTAAACTTACTTATGCAAGCATTTTAATAGAAAATCTTTAGCCTCTGGTGAGAGGTCTTCTGGAATGGGTGGATGAGCTTTCGTTCTCCCAATATGAAGGACAGCAGCAAACTGGAAGACATGCTTCATAAGTTTCTGAGTAAAGAAAAAATCTTGTGGATCAAGGATATCGCAAAGTGTCCTTTACCCAATGGATCTACCTGCTGATACTGCTCGCTCCAGGGAGGCTTTCCTGTAGCCATCTCGATCACAGTGCACCCAACACTCCATATATCAGCAGAGCTTCAGGTTTAAGAAGATGATCAGGAGAGAAATTTCAATACACAGGAAAAATAGATGAGAATTCTGAGAACATGGTTACTCCATCACCTTACAGAAGATTAAAAGCTAAAGCAAGTAGGAGAAAAAGATAACCAGCACAATATTTTAGAAATACTTACAAGCTATGACCCGTCTGGAGAATGACTTCAGGAGCCATCCAATAGGGCGTGCCCTTCATAGATTTTGCCCCATTTATCGTAGCCTAGAGACAATCATAGCGTTTAGAATACTCAAAAACATACTGGAATATGATAGACGGAAAAGATAAAGTGTAATCGTACCAGCTCTACAACTTTCTTGGAAGCGCCAAAATCTGCAAGTCTGATGCACCCTTTGTTATCAACCAAAATATTTGCCCCCTAGAAGAATGTGACAAGAGTTAAAGAGGAAATCTAGGAGACCACAGGCACATCATAAAATGGAAATTTTTTGTACCTTGATATCTCTATGCATAATTCCGTTGTTATGAAGATACTCCAGGCCAAGCAAAAGCTGCTTCGTGTACATTATTATTACCTATTCAGAAAGTTTCAACACAACATTAATCGCTCCTGTTGCTCAAACTCAATATTTAGCTAAGTAGTCATGACTTACTGGCTCAGGAAAAGATCCAAACTTCTCCAACAAAGATGATATTGATCCACCGGGCACAAACTCCATCAATATATTCAATGAATCATGTTCTCTTACGGTACCCAAATATCTCTGCAAAATCAGCAAAATCAAGATGATCAGGGGATGGGATGCACGCAGAACATATATCATTAAATCAATCAAAATGCACTGAAGGGATGCAAAAACTCACAACTATATTTGGATGCGATAGATTCTTGAGGAGGTGTACCTCTTCCTCAAGTTCCCGAATGTGACCCTGAATCGGAAACATACAAAAATAAAGTTCCATAACCCAAACCAAAATGGAATCGATTTCTCGATAATCAATTCTAACACAGCATAGAACCCTAAATTAGATATAAAAAACGAGCAGAGTGATGAATTTCACCTGAGTCTTCTCCTTTGAAGCACTGTTGGGAGCAATTAAAACCTATCATATAGAAAAACACCCACATATTAGCAGAACATATCATAAGAAAAAAAAATACAAATCAAAGAACTAAGGATTTCAATAGACCTGTTTAATTGCAAGAAGCTCGCCGGAATCAAGGTTCATACCCATATAAACCCTGCCAAACGCACCGCAACCAATCAATTCCCCCTTCCTCCACCGAATCGACGGCGCTTCCTCCTTCCTAGGAGCGGGCAAGCCCGGCGGCGGCTTATTAAAGAGGCCAATTCGGGAGCTACGAATGCTGGAGTTAATCTTTCCGACAAATCCGCTGAGACCTCCACCTCCTCTTCCTCCATTACCATCGTCTCCAGCCAAAGACGACCGAAACACCAAGGATCGGCGAACCGACCCGAGAATATCTTGCATTGGTTGTTGGAAGCCGAAGTGGTTACTAGTCACCTGGGAGTGTAGATCAGTGAAGACTTATCATTACTTCGTGATATGCGAAGAAGGAAACTTCGAGGAGGGAAAGAGAAACTCGATCTGTTTTTCAAAATTAAAGCCTTAGTTAGAACTAGTGATTTTCCATTAAAACCCCTCCAAACCCCAAACTTCCCCCTTCATTAATGGGCCCCACTTCTTTGGGCCTTTAATTCATAAATGGGCCTTTTTACCTCATTAATGGAACTTTAGTTCTTACATGATCTTCTTCAATGGCGTTAAAAATGCCAATAAACAATAAACTTTTCACAAAGATAACACAAAAACCGATTAAAAAACGTCTGAAATTACAACAAAACATAGCTCAAAACACAAACTCATCGCCTTAAACGAGAAAGAAACAAGAGATAAACATCAAAATCAAATGATTAACTAAACCAACACTAAACATGAAGCCACTTGATGCTTCCTTTGTAGCTGGAGAATAGCTTCCTTCAGGTGTGTTTGTAGTAAGAACCACAACGACCCAGTTATCCTCCGAACCAATACCAATTCCTGTGAACTTAGAGTCGTTCAAATTCATAGAATACTGTGACTTTGTGAAGTTTGAGAGGACAAGAGCTGAGTCTAGATGAGGAACACAAGTAGGCATTATAACACCGTCTCTTGTGTTAGAGACATTCAAGTGACATTTAGATAGAAGTTCAGGGTAGTTGGCGAACTGTGGCTCAGTTCCAGGTACTGTGGCTGAGCCTGTGTCGTTGGTGCATGGTTTGGTCTTCAATTGATCAGCGATCTCGTCTGCAAGACACTCTGCGTTCTTGTTTACGGACAAAGTTGTCAGATTTATAGATGTTCTGTAGGTATTAAGGACTGTGAGAAGCTTGTCCTCCTCATCTGTACACATAAACATAGATTCAATGTTATGGATTCTTATTATCAAGAAAAAGTATAAAGCAGTTCATAATCAAGATCTAGTGAGGAACAACAAATGAAGTGAACAGATCTTGAGAGATTTCAGACCAGATCTAAGATCCTAACTCAAAACTTCCATTAAAGAATCTTTAGAACAGTAATGTATACTTGAATCAAGAAACTCATGAGAGAGAAAGAGAGAGAGTGACTTACCAGTGTCGCTAAGCGCAAGGCGATTGAAGGAGAGAAGGATGGAGAAAAGGAGAAGGAGATGAAGTGGAAGCTTAAAGATCGCCATTAGCAAAAGTTCTTGTTAGCTTCAAGAAGAATCTGTTCAACTTTGACGACTGTTTTCTTTAATAAAAGAGAGAAAAGATTGGTTGCTTCGTTTTAACTCTTTAGATTGGTTGCTTCTGCTGTGCTCTTCTTGTCCGCTCGATTTGACCTTACGCCGACCATTTTTAAGGCATTAAACTATCTGGCCCATCAACCCCTTCAAACGACGTCGTTTCAGACAAAACCCATGTTTTACTACATTAACGTAGAATCACAACCTGAAACTATGTTACAAACACAAGTTGAAACTTCAAACTAACAAGTTCTTCAAAACTCAAATATTAATTGATTATATTATTACAAAAACATCTACTGTAAATGCCAAGAACTCATAATTCCGAAAAGCAAATTAAAAAACATGGAAGTATCAAAGTTTACTCACTCCATAACTGCGACTCCACCTGCAGCTTTGATCTTCTCTATAATTTCTTTAGCTTCTTCCTTTGTCACGCCTTGTTTGATCACTGCTGGGACCTTCTCCACAAGCTCTTTTGCCTCTTTCAGTCCCAAGCTCGTGAACGTTCTCACTTCTTTTATAACTTTTATCTTAGCAGCCGCATCAAACTTCTCTAATTTCACGTCAAAGGCTGTCTTCTCCTTCGCCTCCTCTGTTTTTCCAGGTCCAGCATCTTGTTTTGCACCAACACTCATGCCTTCAGTTGATATCATCTGTTGTTTTGGAAGGTTTAGGCGTTCGTTAAGAGCTGGGCCAATTTGTTTTCGCTCTTCTGGAGTTAGTGCAGCTATACGCTCAGCTAGCTCCATGATTTTGTTTGAAGGTGAGGGTCTAGGGCCATATGGATCATAAAATGGAGGGTACTTGTATTTCTTGGGTTTAGCGTTTGGATCTACAGAGAGAAAATCGTGTTGGAAGAAACGCACTTGCACAGACCAGTTTGCTTTAGACTGACATTTACGAGAATGAACATGTTTGACAAGTGAAATAAGCTTCATTGTTATTCCCCTGCGACCATACAAAAAAAGGTTAGCTTCTTCAGCGTGTGGATTATCAAGAGCCGCCATTTCCAAGATCTCAGAAATGAGACTAATATGCTTACAAGGATTAACAATTCCAAGAACAGCTTTGCGTTGTATCGGTTAGGCTCTCATTTCAGATCAAATGCATAGATTCTTCATCACTACCAGATCGAATAAGAAAGTAAAATCCCAAAGGAAGCAAATTTTGCTCACATATTCAACTCAAACTAGCCTTAAATAACACCATGAACGCAAAATCAATCGATTAACTGAGCAGTAATTGATTCGCTAATCAAATGTAACAGTTCCTAAACTCTAGCTACTCTTAATGATCGGTTCCAATTACTAATTAAGTTTCAAAACCTAGTTCGTGAGTTATCAGACTCAAAAATGAAACAATAGAATTCATGGATATAAAGGTAGGAAGCGAAATGTGCAACGAATAATATCAAACTGGATGAGAAGAGGTGATGGGAGGGTTTAGGGTTTACCTCCGGCGATTCGGCGGATCCAATTGCGGACTTCGCCGGCTGTGACGCGATAATACAGTGGGGAAGAGAGAGAGAGAGAGAGAGAGAGAGAGGTTAGGGTGGCTATTTTCTGTTGGGCTTTGGGCTAAGCCCAATATAAACCCAAACATGTCTTGTATACTATACCTCGTTATATATAACATTTTCCACTTGAGCACTTTTTTAGTCAAAATTGATTTCATTTTTTTTTTTTTGCTAAACAAAATTGATTTCATTCTACTTTATATATTATGATTGAGTTTTGGATTGGGTTCGAAAACTCAAGAACACGTAATAATTCACCACAAACAAAAACTGGTATAGAAACTGAGAACGTGGAACAAAAATAGGTTTAAGTTGTGACTTTATGTGATCCTTTGACATATTAGGATCAACTTATTTCAGTTGGGAACTGAGAAGAAGAAACACAGATGTAAGAACTCTGCAAAACACTTCTTAGATCTGTCCTAAGATGACTTCTGCCCCGGACACCTTGAAATCAGACGGTGCTTCTTCTACGTTCACCGCTTTGACCTTACCGTCTTCTACATAAGCTGACCATCTGCACATTAGAACAATCAGAGATAAGTGTTGTACATATGGCTAAAATGGACTATGGGGTTGCAGGGAAAGCACTAGGAGAAGAATTTACCTTTCAGACCGAGGTCCGAGCAATGCAGCAGATAGATCCTTGTCTAGCCCTAAGCTTTTATGGAATTTTCCATCAAAATCTCCATAAAATTCAATCTGATAACAATGTTCAAGAGCATTAGATCAAGCAACTGTGCTCACATGTAACCAATTGATTATAATATGACCAATCTTCACCACTGAATTCTTAGAAAACCACAACCCAGGAACCAAAAGGAGCTAACCACTATATTTTATGTTGCAAAATCAAGTTCCCTCAAAAGACAACATCAAATCCAAGATGAATCAAAGAGCTGTAGGAAAACAAAGTTAGGAATTAGGAAAGCTAACACTTACTGCATCTTTGGCACCAATTTTTTCCGCCCAACCATTAATAGCATAGGGATCATTAACCGAGACACAGATCACAGAATCAATGCCTTTGGCCTTGAACTTATCAATGTGGCTCTTGTAGCTAGGCACATGCTGCTGTGAGCAAACTCCTGTGTAAGCCCCCTACATAGAAAATAAAAGAGGTGTCTTCAAACGAAGAATCCGGAACACACCACAACCTTAGAACATAGAAGCCGATCAATTACATAGAAGGAGATGCAGTATGATTAAGGGCTAACCAAAACAATGACTTACAGGGAGTCCAAAGATGACGACTTTCTTTCCCTGCAACAATACCCACAACGTAATGTCAGAATTGAAGATCCCGAAAAGGAGACCCGATCTTTCGGACCCAAGAGAAAAAACAAAAGAGGGACCTTGAAAATATCTGTCAATGGTGTGGTTGAGAACTTGGAGGAGACGCCTTCGTCCCAGCTGCGAGCTTTCTGGAGAGAAACGCCGGGGGCCGCCGATGTTATGTCCGTCCCTTCTGCGAGCTTTGAGAAACCCCTCAAGGAAACACCGATTCGGGTACTATTTGCAGCCAATCTCAGGGCCGATTGATTTTTTAGCATCTGAATAGTAAACGCCATTGCTGAATCAGACCACCTGCCTTTGAGTTCTCCTTTGAAAAGTGTTGAGTCTTTATGGCACGTATGTTTCAGCCCTTCAGCAATTCAGCTTCCTGAAACCCCTTTCTGAAAATCTTGCCGTTTTGCCGCAACGGAGTCAAACGGCGCGCTGTTTTAAGGCCTACAGGAAGGCGCACACTTTAAAAAGTCTGACCACAGATTTTGTAACCTGTAAGGCTGTAATTGATGTTTAGACTTTAGAATCGGAAGAAAAAATCAATCCGGAGTTTCGTTTCAACTGTTTTCTGCGCATGTCCACTTTAAGACATTAAACTCTGTAAATATCCAATATTTATTATCCTAAGTACAAGATTGCGTGTGACCAATGCATCCAAATGAGTACTGAATCTCACAAAAACTCCAAAGACTGACGACATTACAACATATAAGTATCAGCAACTGCTATAATCGTATTTGCCTCACCGAGTCTCCTCCATGATGATAGCAGACAGAGAGAAGGAGTTGTCGAAAGCTTCTAAATTGTGAAGAAAATTTCATTCCGTAACTGAAGCAAGTTCATACTTTCATTTCTCTGAAATTCAAAAGATGAGCAATATTATCACACGGAACTCATAGTCATAAGAACGCAACTGATGTATTAAACTCATGAGAAAAATGAACAAATTAATGGTGTAAGTACTTACTACTTGTTTTTGTTTTGCTCCATTTCTCTATAGCTCTGTACCAATCCCATTGGAAAAAGAGAGCAACGAGTCTTATAATCCCTGCGGTCATAATTTCAAGAAAAGCAAGCCAGAATGATCTCTGAGGAGACAAGCCAGTTGTGGCAAGAGCCAGTAAGAATCCCTCAAAGTTGCACGAGACAGTGAATTTCCCCGCTTTGATGCCATCCATAGCTTTTCTAGCTACTTCATCTGTTTTCATTGAACCAGAGGACGCAGCTATAATGGCCGTGACCTCCGGCCTACTCTTCTGTTCTGAGAGCAAACAAGAAAATCAAATTACTCTTATCATGATCTCGAACTTCATAGCTGAAGCAAGGAACTCAGAAAAATCTATATCATAACACTGTCTTTCGCATCTCCCTACTATAGAGTACAACCTTGTGGCCTGCCTCCAGACCTCAATTTTGCTTTGAACAGAAACAAGAAACTAATCTGAATGGTATATGATTGAGATATCCACTCTGTATAAGGAATTTCATTCTTTCTAATTCCTTATCCAATCTGAATGGTATATGTTATCTATGCATCTATATTGATCTCAAAAAGATTACAGATTCTGGATTTGTACCTTCCTCAAACCCGGGTGTATCAGTGTCAGGAGGGAAAACAAGAGTTACATGAATGTCATCAACAATAACTTCTTGTTGCAGTGATTGTGCTAAACCCTGAAGCCCAAACTTGCTCGCAGAATACGCAGCATAACCGTATATACCCACCTGGAAAGAAAAACACCGTTCATCTTGCTATCTACGAAGATACAGTACTCGAGGTCCACATGATTGCAGTTAGAGATAGTCATTTCATCGATTTGATATAGTAACTCCAGATTTTTGGAAAGAAAACGGAAAAAAGTGATGAACTAGAACCAATGTCCTGCGTGCAATTATCGTGGCCCTAGATTCCTTAATGTGTGCAATGACTATACTTATCTAAGATAGTGAGCATCGGAGGCGATACAGCAGAAGACTCTAGGTTACTTGATGTGCGTAGAGACTATGAATCAGAGGTGGAGAATTTCAGAGACAAACCTGACCAGCCTGAGAAGAGACGAGAGTGATGGAAGCAGGTCCACGACCTTGTCTAGCTTTCATGGCGGGCAAAGCGGCCTTAATCACGTTGAAGCTTCCAACGAGATTCACGTCAATCGTAAACTTGACCTCCTCTTGACTCTGCTTATCCAGCTCCTGCGCCGTAAACACACCTTGGTTGACAATCAACACATCAATCGGCCCCGATTCGTCTATCGCCTTCGATACGGCAGCGTAATCGCGAACATCGGCGGAGAACGTAGCGACTTCGACGCCAGTCGCGAGCTGGATAGATTTCTTGGCTTCATCGAGCTTATTGGTGGACCTTGCGAGAATAGAAACACGAGCACCCTCAGAAGCAGCACGATGGGCGAGGGCAAGACCGATGCCGCTAGATCCACCAGTGATGAAAACGTGACGAGACTTGATTGGGATTCTGATGGGGCGAGGGCGTACAATGAATGCCAACACAGCGAGAAGCGAGAGCGGTACTAAAGGAATCAGAAAGAGAAGGAAGAAAGAAGAAATGGCTGCCATTGAGACTTTAGATCTCGAAAGAAGCTCGGCGATGTGCAGCTCTCCCTCCAAACTCATCGGAGAAAACCACCAGAATTTATTAGTATTTTCTTATATTCATTTTTTTAAAATAAAAAATAAAATAGCTATTTTTTTTAGCTCCAGATAAAATTGCTATTAAAAAATTAAATTAAACATATTATTTAATTTAATTTAACATTATGCTATTGTATTTGCACCGCTTTTCTAATGTATTCAATGCTTTAAATTTTTTATGCGACTGTTTCAAACTCTATTAGAAAAAAAAACTATTTTATAAAATTGTAAATTGTTTATTGAAATAAAAATCTAAGTTTATATTGTTTTTTGTAAATGATTTTGAAACTAACAATCTCTTGACATATACGGCAGTCGCACGTTCACAGTTTACCAATTGGATTTATTTTATTCATCAAACTTGTTAATATTAATTTCATTACAATGATTAGTTGATTACCATTAGATATATCGGAGTATTTAATAAGTTCACTTATATGATTACGTATTATTCTCACAATTGTTGATGATTTCTTTTGATGATAATAATTATTTTGTCCAATAAACTGATTAATTAAGGATTTGCAGTCTCTTTATAAAATATTATACATTACAAGATGTTATATTTTAATTACTTAGAGCCTAACTATTGATTTAATAAATAAACAAATCTTTAACTATGTCAAGTGTCAACCATTAATACATATTAAAATACATCATAGCAAATTGAATGTGACACTACTGTAAGAAAAAAGAACATTAAATTCTTATTTCTTCGTTTCAGTTTCACATGACTTTTCATTTTTTTCTACTTATATTAGTCTTGTCAGATAATTTAATTACTAATATTAAAAAAAAATACAGCTAATTGACAGAAAACAAACAGCTCTGTTCCATGTACCTTGTCTACATAATAAGATTCAAAATAAATCTTTAACCAGAGAATATACTTATCTCTCTAAGTTTTTGTTTAATAATATAATATAATAAAATTAAAATTAAATAAAGATAGATAAAAAAAAGAGAGTGATGAGCATGTAGGCATGTGGGTGTGAGTTTGTGACAGTCTCTTTCCTCTTTTAAATCTGACTTTTTCACATTCAGACATCGTAGCAAACTAAATAGTGACTCTCTGTGTTGTTTTATTTTACACCTAACATGGAAAATTCTACAAATCTCACATGCAACTTGTCTTCTCATTCAATCCTTTACTGATTTTATGGCTAATATTTATTTTTATTTTATTAAAAAATAAAAAACAGTTAAAAAACAATCACACCAATCTCAATTGATTGATTCCTCATTTCATTCTTATTATTTGCTGATTTTACAAACAAATATTAATAATTATAAGATCTAGAAAAATATCAATAATCAAATTATATATAAAATATTATGAATTAATGAGACGAATTTGAATATATTATTATTTTTTTTTTTTTTGACTAAGTGAAGATAGATGCTGCATCTCTGTAGCTTCTTCTTGGGTTAGGAAAGTGATCATGAAGAGTTATTAAGCTTTGTCCATTATTGTTGTTGTAAGAAGCAAGAGGAAGTGGAGTTGTTGTTGTTGTTGTGAGGTTGTTGTCATTAACATGATATTGTGGAAACTGTTGTTTATAATTAGGGTTTAAAGAACCAAATCTCACTTGTTTCTTTTGTTGATTTCTCTTTCTTGGCTGTGAACATCTTGGTATAAACACACCTGTCCCTTTACTACTCATCTCTCTTATGTTGTTGTAACTTTGATCTTGATACATCATGTAAGGAGTTCTTGATTCTTGATAGTTTCCTCTGTATAAACCCTGTTTGAATTCAAGAAATAGAGAATTAAGAAAGATCAAGTAGAGCTGAGGCATTTGTTTCGGTCTCCAAATTAATCCGGTTCTCCAATCGTATATTTACTTTTATGAAGAAAAAAAAACAAATTTGTTTTATTTTTCGTTATTAAAATATGAGTTTCAACTCCAGATTTTGCCTCAAATCTCCGTATTTTTTGGACCGACCTGAAGCTAAGATAAGGATAGAACACAAACCTGGAGAGAGAGGGAGGAGGAAAGGGAAACAGGGTTATAATGGTCATCTTCATCAGTGATTAAGAGATTGATTTGTTTGGTAATGTCTGCAAAGAAGACATCATCATCAAGTTCAAGCTCTAAAGCTACTTCCATGGAGATGCACTTGTTCTTCTTCTTCTTCCTCTTCAAGACTCTGTTTTTTTCTTCTTCTTGTTTTTGTGTTTGGTTGAAGTGGGAGTGGTGGGGGGAATGTTGAAAGGGTGAAATAAATAGGCAAGAGAGAATTGGTGGGGTTTTAGAGAGAGAGTAGAAAAGAGAGAGAAAGAGATGCATGTGGGAGAGTGGGTCCAATTGTTGAGGGAGAGATTGAAGTTTGAAAGAGTTGTAAAAGTATAACCTGGCAAAAGTTGAAGTCCCCACACATAAATAAGAGTTGTTAGTGAAATGATGTTATGTACTACTAGTCTACTACTTGTGGAAAGATAGAAAAAATCAAAGTGTTCACAACTCACAACATCAAGTTATCTATCTTCATTAGTATTATTCATTACACACTTTTAACATTTCCTCATAACATATACATATATAGTCAAATCAAAAGTTAAAGCTCAATTTAAAGAAATGTAACAAATTTACTATAAAATTTCTTTGGTTTTTGTAATTGAGATCCAAAATAAAGCTTATTTTATGAAGTTTTGAAAAAACATGGTCTTTCATAAATAAGTAATTTTATGAATAGTTTTTCAAATTACAATTAATTACAATAATATTTCATAAATATTTTATTTAAGTTAGAATTGAGGAGGTGAAAACTGAAATTGAAGTTGTGGGTCCGCTTACGGTATAAGACTGACAACAAAATTACAATAGACGACTACTATGAAAAAATAAATAAAAAATAATACAAATACAATATAAATTTAAATAAGCAGTTTTAATTCATGATTAGTGTTATAAAACGAATAGTTTCGTTTACATGTTTATGAATACGTTATACTTATTTTCCGATTTTAATATAATGAGTATATACAAAATATCTTAGAAAATTATGTAAATTAAAAAAGTCGTTTAATTTTGGAGGGAAGCGTCTAGAAAAAGGTAGAGATGAGATGGTAATCATGTACATTGCATGGTGCTCCACATTATAGTTTGAATTAATTTATAAAAATAATACTTATCTTTATATCCATTTGCATTTAGATCCAAGAAAATAAAAAAGAAGAGAGAGCACATGGTCACTATGTGTGTGACCTATGCATATACCAAACTATATTCACCCCATGGGGTCACATATCATCTCTTTTTTTAACTATTTCAATATGTTACAATTAAAACTGTTGGAAATTAATTTACCCTTCTCAACAAAATATTACCTTTCATATATTATTTTGGTCGTTACACTTAGTCTCATCAAACAAAAAATATGCTCAACTTCTATATCAAATATTATTCGCCTAACTAATATCATATTCTCCATTAATTCAAACCTTTTTTTTTTGCGCAAAATTAATTATTTTGAGGAATACAATATAAACGTTTTGTTATAATCAAAATATTAAATCGTAGTATATACAAATTAAACTATACACATTATTTTTTTTTCTTGATCTATCAAGCACACTTTGGTAGTAATTTATCTTGGTACCGTTTCCAATGATATTCTTTATTTTTTTCTTTAAATTAAAAATTTCCAAATACGAAGTATAAATGAATAATATTTTTTTCTTCAAAAAATATATCTTTTAAATTTGAATAACATGAGTAAATATTTTTGTAAGAATAAATAGTAACTTTTAAAATTTTAAAAGTTAATATTTACTTTTTATTTTAAAGAAAAAAATAATAAAAGCCAGTAGATAATATTTCTTCAAATTTAAATACGAAAAAATTGAAAAATAAAAAAACGATTAGAGATATCTTTTAAACAATTTTTTTTGAACTTTTAAAATTAAACCGTGATAGAAATTAAAATGGATAAAAAGAATGTTTGGAATTATGGAGAAAAACAAAGAAGAATCTATCTTCATGATCTGATTTGGTTGGAGTTTTTCAGATACTCTTTTATGGAAAGTGGGTCACACTCCTCAACTTCAACCTAACTGACGATTCCTTAGTCAAGTTTTTATGGTTCCTACTCCATTTATACATACACCACTCAAATAAATATTATATATGTAATGTATATTAATATAGTTTGTTTTTGAAAGTAGAGATTTATAATCTCTAAATTTGGAATGAAGCTCCAATATTAATCACTGTTTTTTAACACAACTTTTTAATTTTAAATCTAATAGTAATTTCCAACAGCTTTTACCGGTTGAAATATCTTATTTGAATATGTTATAAAAAAAAATGAAGATAGATTTTTGATTGATAATATGTGATAATTATACGATTGATAATGCATCTATTTTTTTTTAATAGTAACATATAAAAGTAATAAGTTACATCATTGTCGTGAAAATATTATATTAAAAAAATTTGAAATTTATCCGAATATGGATATGTGTTACATAAATTTGCACCCACTCATATATATAAAAAATGGAAAATAATTGAAGACCATTTGTATAAATATCGGAAGATGTGGGCAGCGTCGAGCACTATGTCCTTGTGTGTGGCAATACTGATATTTGCCTAGGTACGGGCGAGGAGAGCGCTGATCAGAGCGTGCAGTCGGTGGTGTGTGGTCCTGCGCTTGGGTGCTAGACTGCGGTGGTCGTCGACTGTTGGAATGGCCACGTTGAGGAGCAGGAGGGCGTGATCCACGATGTTGAACAGCATTAGCGGAGACCGGAAAATTGGGAGGAACATGAGATGCTTGCGAGTAGAAAAGTTTAGCCTCATAGTTAAGC
>KE151143.1:23943-37118 GCA_000411095.1 Aethionema arabicum
CTCATCCGTACGTGAATTTACATAGAGATAGCAAATTTGTCGTTATGCTGTCGGCTGAATTACTTTACTCTGGTTTGGTGCTTGACAACATTCTCAAGGTTAATTAATTTTTTTTTTGGCAAATTTTTTTTTTAATAATTATAATTTATATTCTAATGTGTGTATATATGTAATTGTCGAATGACTCTAATCGATGAAAAATTGAAATATTTTATAACCTCACCTCACATAACAAAAAAATACACACAAAATTTTGATGTTGCATTTTACGATTTTAGAATATACTAAATGCATTCTAATAAAATTTTATTGTTATTAATTATTTTTTTATTATTTGAATCACAAACCAGTTTCATTAATTGAAATACAAATTAGTTTACTAATTGACTTTGTTTGATAATTTTATTGGTTATGATATTTGTTTATATTATAACCAATATTTATTCATATTATTCACCTGATATTTATTGGAATATTCGATTTTATAATATACGATTTAGTTGCACTATGAAAATTTCAAGTTATGCAAACTTAGCAATATATTTACAGCTGATTTTTTAAAAACAATGTATCTATTTAAAAATATGTGAATCTAAAAAATAATAATTTTTTTGATGATAAAACTAAGATACGTAAGAAAAAAAGAACGACGACCATATTTTATAATATACTCTATAAATTATGGAGTACATATTAAAACCATTTTATTATTTGTAACTAAGATTAATATAAATAATTTTATGAAAAAATAAATAAATGACGATTCTTGTTTGTTGGTGCTAAACCGAACCGGTTTAATTATTTATAATTTAGCTTAATAACCGAATAAACCCAAAATTAGTTCCACGTGTTCACATTATTCGCCTTTTGTTTTGATTCCCTTCTAATTTCTAATACCTACTTCTTCTTCCACCACCGCCGTCAATTCGCCGCCGTTTGATTGAGCCGGGAACTATGGTGGTTTCTTCTTCAACGTGCTACATTCCTTTCCAATTTCATCAAACACGAAAGTGTTTTTCATTTCGGGATAAATTCGAGCCGACGAAGAAGCTAAACCCTAATCGTAAAGTAGGGTTTTTATCCCCATGGATAAACCTTAGGGGTTCTTTGTCTTATTCGGAGAAATGCAGTATGTTTGACTACGCTGAAAGTGCTGGGGCTGAGCATTTGGTCGACGATAAGCAATTTGTGTGGTGGTTTCGTAAAGCTTGGCCTTATTTGTTCGCTCACCGTGGCTCTACCTTCGTCGCTATTATCTCCGGAGAAATCTTATCTGGCTCTTACTGCGATCCCGTTTTAAAGGCATCGATATTGCTCAATTTGTCTTAATTCTCAAGTGTTTGGTTTATATGCACACAAGGTGTTTGATTGTTTGTCTTGCTTAAAGTTGAAAATTTAAAATCTGTTTCCCCTCAACGTAGAGATCTTTTTTGCACATTCTTTCTAACGTATGCCATTATGTAGCTTTGATTTCTTGAATTAAGTCTTATATTAAGAATCCAGTAGAAGATAATGTGTGATCTTTGTGCTTTGGGTTTCAATTTCTTATAGAATTCTAAAATAAAATTCAAATTAACTTATGTGCAGGATATAGCACTTCTTCATCATTTGGGCATTAGATTTGTTCTAGTTCCTGGAACTCAAGTGCAAATCGACGAGCTTCTAGCTGAAAGAGGTTAGAAAATTAACCTTGCCTCTAATCTTCTGATCTTAGGCTACGTTTTTTTCGTTTGATAAGATGTCGTTATGCTCTGTGATTTCACCTTTCATTGATCTATTGAGCAATTTGATCTAGTAATGGTTTGATCAGTTAGTGAGGGTGATCACAATTTTGCAACTTTTGTGATGAAATAGTTAAGTGTGATAATTTCCATGAATCTTCGAGTTTGTTCAGATGGAGCCTAAGGTGTATCAGTTGCAGGACGCGAGCCTACATATGTGGGTCGCTACAGAGTAACAGACTCAGCATCTCTGCAAGCTGCTAAAGAAGCTGCAGGAGCAATATCTGTGATGATTGAGGCCAAACTATCTCCAGGACCCTCCATTTGTAACATCCGGCGACACGGTGATAATAGTCGTTTGCACGAAACAGGTGTTAGAGTTGACACCGGTAACTTCTTTGCAGCAAAGGTGAGTTTAGAACACCACTGCTCTAAGTGTTCTGGTTTTTCTTACGAGTTAATGGTTTTGATGAATGATCATGACAGAGAAGAGGTGTTGTTGATGGTGTTGATTTTGGAGCAACTGGTGAAGTGAAAAAGATAGATGTTGATCGGATCCATGAAAGGCTTAATAGCGGTTCAGTAGTTTTGTTAAGGAACTTAGGCTACTCTAGCTCCGGAGAAGTCTTAAATTGCAAGTATGTGCTCTACTTCTTTAACGTTAAATCTTGGGATTATTGCAAGTAATTGACACAATTACTTCTACATTTCAGTACCTATGAGGTTGCTACAGCTTGTGCTTTAGCCATAGGAGCAGATAAGCTTATTTGCATAATGGACGGTCCAATTCTCGATGAAAACGAACATCTTATACGCTTCTTAACTCTTCAAGAAGCAGACATGTTAGTGAGAAAACGAGCACAACAAAGCGAAATCGCTGCAAATTACGTTAAAGCCGTTGGAGATGGAAAAATAACTAATTTACCTGATCCTCTTGGCTACAATGGAATGGCTACAACTTCATCAAATGGGAAACCACTAAATTGGGGAAAACAAACTCCAACGTTTCAAAATGGTGTTGGATTTGATACTGGAAATGAACAAGGTTTTGCTATTGGTGGTGAAGAAAGACTTAGCCGTTTAAATGGTTATCTTTCTGAATTAGCTGCAGCTGCTTTTGTTTGCAGAGTAAGTTCTCAAAGTTTTTAACTTAACCCTTTTGGTTTGTGATCTCTTTTTTGGTTAGTTCTAAGTTTGTCTGATTTCAGGGTGGTGTTAAAAGAGTTCACTTGTTGGATGGTACTATAAGTGGAGTATTGTTATTAGAGCTTTTTAAAAGAGATGGAATGGGAACTATGGTTGCAAGGTAACATAACAAACTAGTTATTCTAATAATGGGATTATAGCAACAAAAAAAAATCTTTAGCCAAAAAAATTCCTAAATTGACAAAAAAAAACGTTTTATTTTATTTTTTCGGCTAAAATGTGAAACTGTAATTTTTTTCTTGGCCATCATCCCTATAGATGGTGGCGAAAAAACCCCTAAACTATCTGTTTTTGGCGAAACAGAACCTAAACTATCAAGTTGGTGAAAAAACCCCTAAAGTTTGTCTTTTTTGCAAAAAAAAACTCTAAACTATCAAGTTGGCGAAAAAACTCTTAAACTTTGTTTTTTTTTGTGAAAAAACCCCTCAATTAAATTGACTGTTAAATTACCGTTAGTATCTAATTAAAAAATGATTTTAAACTATAAAATTTTAATCTTTAATTAACCGCAGTTATTAACTTTTAATTTTATTGTGTAAACACATCATTTTATTTAATTAAAGACAACCAATGATTTAACGGTTAAATTAACGGAGAAGTTTTTTCACAAAAAAACAAAGTTTAGCGGTTTTTTTGCTGGAAAAACAAAATTTAGGGGTTTTTTCGCCAATTTAATAGCTTAGGATCTGTTTCGCCAAAAACATAATTTAGGGGTTTTTCTGTTGCCATCCCATAATCTTTCTTACAAAAGCCATTGACTTTGTTGACTTATCAATCATGGTACAGTGATGTCTATGAAGGAACTCGCGAGGCAAGAATCGAAGATCTTGCAGGAATTAGACATATAATCAAACCCTTGGAAGAATCTGGGACTTTACTTCGCAGAACTGACGACGAGGTTAACCTTAAACCCTAAAACCTTAAAATCTACACTTCAAAACCTTATCTCCATAGCTGCTTGGTTCTAAGGATTGAAAACTCTTTGTTTTATAGTTACTTGAAGCTTTGAAATCATTCGTGGTTGTTGAAAGAGAAGGTCAGATCATTGCCTGTGCAGCTTTATTCCCTTTCTTTGAAGCTAAATGTGGAGAAGTTGCAGCCATTGCTGTTGCATCTGATTGTCGTGGACAAGGTCAAGGAGATAAATTACTTGGTAAAACTCACAAAAACCCTTTAAAACTTTGCGGTTTTTCTCGACAATAGATAGAAAAAAAAATTCTAGTATTTTAAACGCTGAACTATTTCCGTTTGGTGAAAAAAAAAACTTTAACTTTGATTACCGGGTTTTCTTAAAATATCACCGGATTTTTTAAACTAAAAAAATTAAATTTTAAACACAAAATTAAACCATAATCTCAAAAATTCAAATTGGAAAAAAAAATTATGGTATTTTAGACCCTAAACTATTCTCTTTTGGTAAGAAAAAAAACCTTTAAATCTTTAATTATCTAAACAGTTTCTAAAAGGCTTAATTTTGATAATGAAGTTTTTCAATTTTTTTAAATAAAATTAAATTTTAAACACTAAATTAAACCATAATCTCTAAATTCAAATTGGTGAAAAGAATTATGGTATTTTAGACCATAAACTATTCTCGTTTGGTAAAAAAAAAACCGTTTAATTATCAAAACAGTTTCTGAAAACCTTAATTTAGATAATGAAGTTTTTCAATTTTTTAAATCAAAATTAAATTTTAAACACAAAATTAAACCATAAACTCAAAATTTAATCCAAAAATATCACTGAAATTTGGAGTAATTATATTATAATTTCAAGTTTCAATTTTAAAATTCCGGTTTCTAAAATTCGAATTAAAGTTAAAGGTTAGAGAAACATAGTTATCAAAGCTTAATTTAAAAAAAACCGGGTTTTGTTCATCGAACATAAATAGTTGAGAGTCTAAAATATCACTGAAATTTGGAGTAATTATATTATAATTTCAAGTTTCAATTTGAGATTTCAGTTTCTAAAATTCGAATTAAAGTTAAAGGTTAGAGAAACACAGTTATCAAAGTTTAGATTTAAAAAAAACGGGTTTTTTTCATCGAAAAGAAATAGTTAAGAGTCTAAAATATCGTATTCTCGTAAAGAAAGTTAAAACTGAAAGTGTCGGAACTTGTTTTGTGTAGATTACATTGAGAAGAAAGCATCTGCTCTTGGACTCGAAATGTTGTTTTTACTTACGACTAGAACTGCAGACTGGTTCGTGAGACGTGGTTTTCGAGAATGTGAAATTGATATGATACCGGAAATAAGAAGAACAAAAATTGATCTTTCCAGAAAATCTAAGTATTATATGAAGAAGTTGTTACCAGACAAAAGTGGAATCTCTGTTGTTAGGACATATCACTAAAAGATTCTGTACGGATAGTTCATAAGATTCTGGTAAGAAAATGAAGGGCAAATAAAAGGGTTATTTTGTATGGAATATGTACACTTAAGTTACAATGTAAATTTTGAAGATTTTATTTAAATAACTTTCATTTTAGTTTAATTTTAAAATAATGAGAATTGTAATTTATTGTCGAAATTTGAATCAGCGAAGTAAAATGGTTCATATGTTATCGTAAATATATTTAATAATTGGGTATCTAAAGAATTACAAAACTCAATAATTGGGTATTCCTAGGCCTAACAAAAGCCCAAAAAAGTATAAATTTAATGAAAAAAAATTCCGAAGCCACTCTTTATCAGAGCCAGGTTTCGATCCTGGGACCTGTGGGTTATGGGCCCACCACGCTTCCGCTGCGCCACTCTGATATTTTGGTATAACCATTCATTTTAATTTACTTATATTATAAAACAAGTTTTTATTTGTATTATAAGTTTTCTTAGTTTGAATAATTGTTAAATAATTGTTTTCTAGAAATAAATTGTAATTCAATCATCAATTGGGGTTTCATGTAATTTTATTTATTTTTTTAATATATTAGTAATTCAATTGTTAAGAATAAAAAATCAAGTTTACAATTTTTATTTGAAATAAAGTTTGTATCACGGTAAATGCTTTTTTATTCTTACCTTGTATTGTAATTTTTTTTTTTTGCAGTTGTTTGTTTTCAATTTTTTTATATGGAATTAAATTTATACTATTATTTGTTTTTGGCACATTTATACTATTATTAAGTTCAACATTATATTTTTAGCTTGTGTTACAGTTTATTAACGAGCATTTACTTTTTTGTAGTTATTTTGCCAATTTTTACTTGAATTTATTATTATGTTCGATTTATATATCTTTTTGGTAGTTTATATCATAGTTGATTTGGCTTGGGTTTTACACTTAAGAAGTACTCAGTCAAATCTGGAGTCTTAGCTCAACTCAATGCTTCACAAGGAAAGCTATGCACCTACAACCAACCTAGCCTTGAGCCCTTATTCGAAGCGATATGGAAAGTAAAGACAAAAGCTAAGATTCAGAATTTCATTTGGAGAATGCTCACGGATTCGCTACCAACAGGAGAGAATTTGATCAAAAGGAAACTTACTAGAGATGGCTGCTGCGCAAGGTGTGGGGAACAATCAGAAACAACGAATCACTTAATTTTCAAATGCCCTGCAAGCCGCCTACTATGGGCTCTCTCAGAGCTCCACCTTCTCCAATCTTGCACAACTCCTTTTCCACAAATCAGAATCAGAAGAGGAAAAAGCCAAAAACCTAGACTTTCCATGGGTTTTATGGCATATTTGGAAGAACAGAAACGAGAAGGTATTCTCACCAATTATTACGGAAGCCCCAGCTATCATCAAACGAGCCAAAGAGGACAGCGTTGAATGGAGAGATCAGCAAACCCAAGTTGCTCAAAGGACCCATCGCCCGATCCCAGCAATCTCGCGATGGAGGCCACCTCCTGAAGGCGTTTTTGCTTGCAACCTGGATGCCTCATGGAAGGAGGGAGATAGGTTCTGCTATCTAGGCTGGATTCTTCGNAGTAAAGACAAAAGCTAAGATTCAGAATTTCATTTGGAGAATGCTCACGGATTCGCTACCAACAGGAGAGAATTTGATCAAAAGGAAACTTACTAGAGATGGCTGCTGCGCAAGGTGTGGGGAACAATCAGAAACAACGAATCACTTAATTTTCAAATGCCCTGCAAGCCGCCTACTATGGGCT
Source organism: Aethionema arabicum (assembly GCA_000411095.1). Classification (NCBI taxonomy): domain Eukaryota; kingdom Viridiplantae; phylum Streptophyta; class Magnoliopsida; order Brassicales; family Brassicaceae; genus Aethionema; species Aethionema arabicum. The sequence goes on from KE151143.1 coordinate 30,986, forward strand.
CTCTCAGAGCTCCACCTTCTCCAATCTTGCACAACTCCTTTTCCACAAATCAGAATCAGAAGAGGAAAAAGCCAAAAACCTAGACTTTCCATGGGTTTTATGGCATATTTGGAAGAACAGAAACGAGAAGGTATTCTCACCAATTATTACGGAAGCCCCAGCTATCATCAAACGAGCCAAAGAGGACAGCGTTGAATGGAGAGATCAGCAAACCCAAGTTGCTCAAAGGACCCATCGCCCGATCCCAGCAATCTCGCGATGGAGGCCACCTCCTGAAGGCGTTTTTGCTTGCAACCTGGATGCCTCATGGAAGGAGGGAGATAGGTTCTGCTATCTAGGCTGGATTCTTCGTAATTCAGAAGGGGAGGCAGTTTATTGGGGAGCTAAGAAACAAGTTCAACTGAGATCACCATTACTAGCGGAAGCGGAAGCTCTTACATGGGCTCTAGAGAACGTCCACCGCCTTGGCTTCAAGAGAATCCAATTTCGCACAGACTGCTCAGATCTGCGTGATGGGATCAGCGATCGACACCATTGGCCTTCCTTGCACACGACAGCCATGAGATGGCAAGAACTCACCACGGATCTGGATTTGTTTGAACTGATACACCACCCACGATGTACGAACAAGGTAGCAGACAGGTTGGCTTCGCACGCCAAAACCTTCTTCTCTTTTTCAGCGATGGTTTCCCATCCTCCCTGTTGCAATTTCAATTATCGTAGAGAATGAAAAACCAATTCCGGTTTATTAATTTAATGAAGTATTTTGAGTAAAAAAAAAAATATCATAGTTGAATGAATATAATTTTTCTTGCAGTTTTATCGATTTACATATTATATAGTTAAAAAACTTCAATTTTCCATTTACATATTCCAACAACGAGCATCAAAATTAAATTTTTAATTAGTAATTTTTATATATAAATTTTATTTTACTAATTATAAAACTGAAAAATATATTAATATAATATAGGAATATGTTAATATGTGTATTTGCTAAAGTTACAAAATTATGTAGATATGGATATTAGATTTTCTTTTATTTGGAAATAAAATTGCAGGCCCAATTTGGTTATATGAGCCCAATTGGGCCCATAAAAATTGAAAGCAAAAAGAAAAAATAAATCGGAAGACCACCAGGCTTCCGCTGCGCCACTCTGATTCATTAATAATAAGTTATCATTTCTATTATTTATTCAATAAAACAACTTTGAATATACAAATGAAAACATTGGTCGAATAGTTTAAAATTATTTTGATAAATATATTCGTCGGGTGAAATTTTTCTTTGAAAAATTAGTTACGTTTCTAAAATATATCAATGAAAACTAAACTTCATTACCAAAACATTTTATACTACATGTTAATATTAATAATATGAAAAACAATAGATACAAATAAATATAATTTGCAGACTATATATATATATTTTTTCTTTTCTTTATTCCTATGATATATTATTTTAAATTCTATATAATTTTATTTAAAACTCATGTCTAAATTAAATATACGTATTTTAATAAAAAACTAAAACTCAAAAATAAAAAATTAAACCAAACTAAAATTATCCGTACTAGATTATGTTTATAAACTTAATAACTACATCTACTAAACCCAAATTTAAATACAAAACTACAAATTAATAATAATAATTAGATATTATATATTGTTTTTCTTCTGTTTATTCGCATTCTGCATACCATTCTTGATCGTTTGCATCTACAAATTCATCATCTTCTTCGTCTTTTCCACTCGAACCAATCGATTTCATCGATATATTTGGTAATGTTGTTGCTTCACTTACTATTTTCATAATCTCTTCTACTCTTTGAGGTGAAAATCCAAGAAGATTATTAGTATTTCTTTGGTAATAAACAACTTGTGCAGATTCTTTTAATTCTCTTGGCAAATTCTTTAAAAACCATGGATGACTCTTTATCTCTCTCATTGTAATTCTCTACAATAACAAACAAAAATTATCAAATTTTAATTAAGTTTATATATTAATTCTGGAACAAAATAAATTATAACTTTAAAAAAATTATGAAATTTAATATATAGTTTAGTTAGATCTAAAACCAACACTTGATAATACATTTAGTTTTAACAAAAAAAATTCTTTTTTTGAGTTAAAAAAACAGTCCAAAATAACCCAAAACCCTATTTATTTTGTAAACTAAATTCACAATAAAAAATAATTGCATTTTTGTAAATTTTATGAATTTGATTAGAGTTTTTTTTTGTGTGTGGAAAATAGACTAATTTCATTATGCTATTCTACAAAATAAGTGAATATGTTTGAAGAAAATCTCCCTAAAAATGAAGGTTTATTTATTATGTTTTTTCGGTTCTATATATAATCTTATAGTATATAAAAAAACATAGCATTAAGTTTTTTTTGGCAACAAATATGATAATTTATTAACATGCAAAACATAGAAATATATTATATATTTAGTACGTTTTAGTTTTATTTATAATTTTCAAATATAATAGTTATTTTTTTAATGCATCCTATAATAATCTTCAAACGGTTGAAATATTGTTGGGTTAATGTTTAATTTAAAACAATATAGAATAACATAAACAAAAAAATGTACTTATGTATTTAAATGAATGTGATATTTATGTACCTTTAATGGATTAGCAACGAAGATACGAGATAGAAAGTTTCGACAATCATCTGATACACGAACATTTTCGGGTATTTTGTATTTTACCGCCATTATTTTCTGCAATTTTAAATTCAAATAATTGGTATATGAGTATAAAAATTTAAAAAAAATATATAATATTGTTTAATTTGAATATAAAAAAATGAAATACCTCAACAGTTTTTCTAAAATTGCGAGGATCTTTAGGATCTTCAAAAGGATAAGCTCCTACTAACATAACATAAAGTGCCACTCCACATGACCATACATCAACACACTACACAAATTAATTTTAAAAATTAAAATTATAAACAATAACTAAATATTAAATTTGTAAAACCGATATGCAAATATATGTGTTTTGCAAATATATACATTTAATATATTTGTACAAAAATACACATTTTTATGTATTTTTACAAAAACACATGATTACATTTTTTTAGTTCTATGGTTAAATTTAAAGAGTTTCATCATTAAATTTGAGGTTTAATGATTATATTTTAAATATAATTTTTTAGAAATACAAATAAATTAACGTAAATGTTTTTTAAATTAGTGTATTTTTGCAATTGCTCTTTTTTTTCTTTGATTTTAGAAAACATGCCAAAATCGTCAATTTATTTTAAGATATATGAATCTATATTCCGATATGATATTAAATTATTGGATGATTAATTATTTTTTATGAAACGTAAAAAAGGTAAAAAGATATTTAAAAATTCTCATCACTTTTTTTAAAAATAATATATATATGTAAATAAATATATTTTCTAATATACAAACCGTTATATTATTTGTCGACTTCTAAGTTTTTTCCGACACAAAATATTAAGATGACCAAAGATTGTGAGAACTTGGTCAAATTTCATTTAATAAATAAAACATAAAATAAACATGGGATAAAGTTGATCTATATAATAAAATGAATAAATATGTCATCCGATTGGAAAATAATGTAACTTTGTCGTTTTCTTTCACTTTATTTCCAACTTTTAATGTTTTATAATTATTGAAAGTGGAATTCATGCTTGTAAATGTTTCCATTATCAATAATTAATATATAAAATAAATTTAAATATTTTAATTTAAAATTAAATTTACCTTTCCATCATATTCGGAACGACAAAAAACCTCCGGTGCAATATACGCCGGAGTTCCCACCGTTGATTTTGGATTTGAATGTAAAATTGAAGACTACATAAAAAAAATTAATTATATATAAGTATAATTTATATAACCAAAAATTTAAATTAATTAGTTATAAATAAAATAAAAATAAATACCTTGGAATAGCCAAAATCACAAATTTTTAAACGAGGTGCTGGACTTCCATCAAGTAATGTATTTTCTAATTTGAGATCTCTATGACATATTTGCTGGAAAATTAAATTTTATTAATATATCACATAATTTTTAATTTTAATATATATATATATATATATNAATCGACCGGCACTAGATATTCGGTCGAATAATTCACCACCAGCTGCATACTCCATTACAATACCAAGATGTGTAGGAGTTAGAACAACCTACAATATAAATATCACAAGATTTTAAAAGAAAAATTTATATATATATAAATACTTTGTAAATTCTGTATTTACCAAAATTTAACAAAAATACAAGAAATGTTTATATATATTGATAAGTATTATGAACCATCAAGATAAAATCAAACTTTGGAGTTAAATAGCATTTGCGTATTTTTCCTATTAAAAAAAGTTTTAAAAAAAACCAATCGCAAAAAATACACTTACAAAAATAATATATATATATATATATATATACACACACATATATATATACTAATTTATATATTTTTTTTTGAAAATGTTTTTTTTCTTATGGATGATCGATCAAATTACACTTCAAATCTTAAATTTAATTATTAAACACTAAATTTTAACGATTAAACTCTAAATATAATCAATACACCCTAAAGTTCAATCATAAAACCTTAAAATACATAAAAATGTATTCTTACAAAACATACATCAAATCAATTAATGTATTTTAAGAAATCTCTCTATAAAAAAATAAAAAAAAAATTCACAGAACTAAACTTCATGTAAAAAAACATTTCTTTTGATTTTTCAATCTTCAAGTTCTAAAAGATATGAAGTCGTTTCTAAAAAAAAATATAAAATTAGAAAACTTACCTCTTTAAACCGGACAATATTAGGATGATTAAGAGATCTATGATTAATTATTTCTCTCGCAACGTTTTCATCAATCTGCACGTATATTTTTTTGTGTGTAAAACTATATATATATATATATATATTTGTATAATTAAGTAAAAAATGAAAAAAATAAATAATTAAAATAAACCTTATAGCCTCTATTGATAAATTTAACAGCAACAAGATCTTTGGTTATCTTATGACGCATAAGACGAGCCATTCCAAAATTTCCAAACCCTAAATCTTTAACCATTTCATATTTCTCCATTGTTCTTCTTTAATTTCTCACTTTTTTTCTTAAACTTTATGATTTTAATTAATATCTATCTATCTATCTTCTCCTTACTCTGCTCTTTGTATATATATATATATATATATAAAGAAAAGCGATTTAGATTACACGTAGTGGTTGATATGACCATTAATATATATTTTTTATAGTGTTTGAATAGCTTTTCAAGATATCAATGGTCATTGGTCATCAATTATATATTAGTTATATATGATTATGGATCGGTACATAATACATTTTGGTTTATGATTCGGTTTAGTTTGGTTATTTTGAGATTTTTTTGTTCATTTGGTTCGGTTAAACGGTTATGAAAAAAAAAGTATTTTTTTTGGTTATTTGAGAATGTTCGGAACTTGTATACTTTAACCCGCTACACCTCTGCGTACTCTTCGAACCAGAATCAAGCAGTGTATAAATTTACATTTAAACATCTCTCGCCAAGACGCCAAAACACTTGAAGGTTCAAGTGTCTTAGTAAGAAGTATTATTTTCATAAAAGAAAAATTGGTTGATGCATATTATATATATATATATATATATTTGTCATTGTATTGGAAAAACCTATAAATGTCAAAGTCTAGAAAGAAAGAAGTTTGAATGTGTTTATGTCAATATAAAATATAAAATTTGAGATATTTTAACAGATAAAAATCTATCTTCACTCCAATATATATTAGTTGTATATGAATATGGATTGGTACATTTCTGGTTTATGATTCGGTTTAGTTTGGTTATTTTGACTTCTTCTTTTTTTGTTTATTGGGTTCGGTTAAACCATTATGAAATAAAGTAAGAAGTTTTGATTTATATAATAATATTTGGTAATTTCTGGCTGGTACACTTATTTTTATTTAAAAAAAATCTGGTTGGTATATATAATACATACATATATATATATATATATGTATATATATATATATGTCATTATATTTCATGAACCTGTAAATGTCAAAGTCTCGGAAAAAGAAGTTTGAATGTGTTATGTCAATATAAAATAT